>NKZP01001206.1:0-184148 GCA_002370765.1 Metschnikowia similis
AGTGTCCACGAAAACCTTCGGAAGATGTCAGTGTAGACCCTTTGATTTGTAGACACTTGCGAGAAATGTCGCACAAGGGAAAGATAAATTTCAGGGGTAGATGTACCCATAGTTTATGACAACTTTGTTGGAATTATCGACTTGTAGTCCCAGGGCTCATAACCTGTTGAGAGGATAATTCCTATGCATTTGACAGATACATTAGTATTAGTGGGTCTGGTTCTAGGAGGCATCTTTGATGACACTCCAACCTGGGGTTTGTATGATTACTCTTATGAAGTTAGAATGCGGCTAGCCTTTTATATTTGGGGATCGACATTCACCCATAAATCAGCTGATGTATTCTGGTGGTCCAGCTTACCGCTTTAGGAGACCATAACACGCACAGTGGCTAAGTATAGCGCGCTCAGTCTTTGGTCTTCAACACATAGCCCACCTGCACATCGCGCTGCACATCATTAAAGAACTCCTGCACGTGGGGCTCTTTACTGCACGCGCGGCAGGGGCTCTGCACATGCCGTCTCTTTCCCTGCCATCATTGGCGGCACGCCCTCGCGCGCGCCCTTTGTGTTGTTATTTACCTTTTATGCAAACCATTTTTTTCATTTCGGCTCTTTTCTTTTTCTCCTTCGGGGCGTGAAGCGCTCTCACCCCATGCAGCTGGCCTCTCGCCGGCGCGTTATATATAGCTGCGGCATTTCCCTCTCGCCGGCGCTTTTTTTCTTGCCCGTCTTGTGATCGCTTCTTTCGTTAATATAGTTTCACATCTCCACTATTATGAGACAAGCCTTCTTCCTCCTTTCGGCTCTTTTCGCCTTTGCGCTTTCCGTGGCCGCAGATTTGCCTGCCATCGAAGTCGTGGGAAACAAGTTTTTCTACGCTAACAACGGCTCTCAGTTTTACATCCGTGGTGTGGCTTACCAGCAAAACAACGAAGCTAACAGTGAAACCACCGGTGACGTGAGCTCCTACTCTGACCCTCTTGTTGACGGTGACGCATGTAAGAGAGATGTCCAGTACCTCTCTGCTGCCAACACCAACGTGTTGAGAATCTATGCTGTTGATCCTACCGAGAACCATGATGAGTGTATGCAAGTGTTTGCCGACGCTGGTATCTACATCATTGCTGACTTGTCTGAGCCAAAGCAGTCCATCAACAGAGATTCTCCTGAGTGGAACTTGGAGTTGTACGACAGATACACCTCAGTTATTGACATGTTTGCCAACTACTCGAACGTCTTGGGATTCTTTGCTGGTAACGAGGTTACAAACAACAGGTCCAACACCGATGCCTCTGCTTTCGTGAAGGCTGCTGTTAGAGACATGAAGTCCTACATCAGAAGCAAGAACTGGACCTACCCAGTGGGTTACTCGTCCAACGATGACGAGGACACCAGAGTTGCCATTGCTGACTACTTTGCATGTGGTGAGTTAGAAGACAGAGCAGACTTCTTCGGTATCAACATGTACGAATGGTGTGGTCTGTCCACCTTCAAGACCTCTGGTTATGCCGACAGAACCGCAGAGTACAAGAACTTGACCATCCCAGTCTTCTTCTCTGAATACGGTTGTAACGAGCAGAGACCCAGAAAGTTCCAAGAAATCGAGACTCTTTACGGCAGTGACATGACCGACGTTTGGTCTGGTGGTATTGTTTACATGTACTTTGAGGAAGAGAATAAATACGGTCTTGTTTCCGTCGATGGAAGCAGCGTTAAGACTTTGGCTGACTACTCATACTACTCCCAAGAAATGAACAGCATCAGCCCAAGCTCCGCTAAGTCCAGTGAACTTGGATCTTCTTCCACCGCTACCTTGCAGTGTCCATCTTCTGCTTCTACATGGAAGGCTTCTCCAAACTTGCCTCCAACCCCAGATAAGAATGTCTGTGACTGTATTTCCTCCTCCTTGTCGTGTGTTGTGGATGACAGCGTGGACTCTGACGACTACGGTGAATTGTTTGGTACCATCTGTGGATTGACTGACTGTAAAGCCGTCAACTCCGACGGATCCAAGGGTGTTTACGGAGCTGTATCCTTCTGCTCTGACAAAGACAAGTTGTCTTACGTGCTCAATGAGTACTACTTGGCTCAGGACAGTCACTCTTCCGCCTGTGACTTCAGCGGGTCGGCCACTCTTGTCTCTGCCTCCGCTGCTAAATCTTGCGGTGCAGTGATGTCATCGGTGTCTAAAAACGCGGAAGCCACGGGAACTACTGGCGGCTCTACCGTGTCGGGCGACGCATCATCCGGCTCCGGCTCTAGTTCCGGTAGTTCCGGTTCCGGAAGCTCTGGCTCCTCTTCAGGTTCCTCTTCAGGTTCCTCTTCAGGCTCCTCCTCTACCTCCTCTGGAAGGTCTGCTGGTTTCGTCGCTGCCCGCCCTGCCTCTAAGGGTGAGTTGGTGGCTATCGTTGCCATGACCTTGTGTGTGCTTGGAGGATTCTCCACCTTCTTTGTCTAAGAATGTAAATATGACTTGAAAGTGATTTATGGAATGCATGGTATGTAAGAATATTTGTATAAGGCACTATTTGGATATCATGAAGATCTCGTTGAGAGCCTTGGCATCCATAGTGGAGGCCCGCTTCTGGCGAATCCACTTGGCACGTGCTCCCAATCTGGTGGCTATGAGATCCGTGCCTTGTCTGGGCTGTAGCATGCTCTCTCTAGTGACAGCCACTCCGTTACCGTTGAAATCATTTTCCTCCTTGCCCTTATCTTTCTGATTTTTCTTGTCTATTCTGTCATTCTTTTCCTTCTTTTCCTTCTTTTCCTTCTTTTCCTTCTTTTCCTTCTTTTCCTTCTTTTCTCTCGTTTCGTTTTTCTCCTTCTTTTCCTTCTTCTTCTTTTTTTCCTTTTTTTCCTTCTTTTCCTTCTTTTCCTTCTTTTCCTTCTTTTCCTTCTTTTCCTTCTTTTCCTTCTTTTCCTTCTTTTCCTTCTTTTCCTTCTTTTCCTTCTTTTCCTTCTTTTCCTTCTTTTCCTTCTTTTCCTTCTTTTCCTTCTTTTCCTTCTTTTCCTTCTTTTCCTTCTTTTCCTTCTTTTCCTTCTTTTCCTTCTTTTCCTTCTTTTCCTTCTTTTCCTTCTTTTCCTTCTTTTCCTTCTTTTCCTTCTTTTCCTTCTTTTCCTTCTTTTCCTTCTTTTCCTTCTTTTCCTTCTTTTCCTTCTTTTCCTTCTTTTCCTTCTTTTCCTTCTTTTCCTTCTTTTCCTTCTTTTCCTTCTTTTCCTTCTTTTCCTTCTTTTCCTTCTTTTCCTTCTTTTCCTTCTTTTCCTTCTTTTCCTTCTTTTCCTTCTTTTCCTTCTTTTCCTTCTTTTCCTTCTTTTCCTTCTTTTCCTTCTTTTCCTTCTTTTCCTTCTTTTCCTTCTTTTCCTTCTTTTCCTTCTTTTCCTTCTTTTCCTTCTTTTCCTTCTTTTCCTTCTTTTCCTTCTTTTCCTTCTTTTCCTTCTTTTCCTTCTTTTCCTTCTTTTCCTTCTTTTCCTTCTTTTCCTTCTTTTCCTTCTTTTCCTTCTTTTCCTTCTGTTCCTTCTCCATCTTCTCCATCTTCTCCATCCTCTCCGTCTTTTGCCTCTTCTCCTCCTTCTCTCTAGCCTCGCCCTCCCCATCCCTTATTCGCTTACGGCTTGTAATCTGCTTAGCCTCTTTATCCCATGTGGACCGCAAGGTCTCGCCCTTGACAAAGTGCATCCCCCATTTGCCATTGATGATGCCGTCCACCCTCTGCCTTTCCAACTCACTGTTCACTTGCTCCTCCTTTCCGTTGAGCCGGCCCAATATGCGCTGGAACACATCGAGCCCGGCACACTCGCCACTGTCAAACTCGTCTCGCTTGCTTTTGGTGGCCAACTTGGACCCCAACCCAGCGTTGTCGGTCTTGATGCTGACCTTCACGTGTGTGGTGGTGGCATGGTCCACCAACCCAAGCCCTTTGCCGGCCTGCCAGCCCATTCTTTCGAGGTACTGATGGCCAAACCGCTCGGTGTTGTTGGACCACGACGTGTTGCGGGGATCTAGCCCGAACCGCTGCTTGACCTTGGTGCCTGCCAAACCCATCGTGAGCTCGAGGGGAAAAACAACTGGTGCGATGAGGTGTGCGTTACTCCTGTACTTAGCCTGAGCCTGGTATCGTCTGGAGGACCCGCACTTTCGTCTGGAGGACCCGCACTTTCTGCCGCAAGTGCCGCGAATCTGCCTAAAAAGCACGGCAGTTGCCCGCTAAGACCACTGGGCCTCTGAGCCGCTGAGTCGCTGAGTCGCTGAGCCGCTGAGTCGCTGAGTCGCTTCCCCTTTGTTTTGTGGTTTTGGACACCTGCATATTAGGAATGTAGCCCGACGTGATCCATTGATGTTATAAACCCCGCGTCTCCCCTTCACTTTCTACTTCCTCGCGCAGCTGCACTCGCGTTACAAATTACCTTTCACACTCCAAACAAAGTATTCTTCGACTTAGTGAATGAAGGTGTGAACTTTTCGAAAGGGGCGATCCTGCATGCTCTCACAAATAGTCTTTTCCTTTGACATTTTTATGATGCCTTTTTTCCAAAGACATGCCATGTATAGGGCTCCCGCGCCATAGTTCATTCCAAGAATCACCAAAAAACCACAGACTGGGTTTTTGGTAATGCACCCTTTTTGTGTTAGCGATACTCTGATTTTGTTGACGATACTCTGGGTTTGTTGAAGCTATTCTAATTTTTCTAATGATGCTCTATTTTTGACGATACCCCAGTCTGTTAGCAATGCCTAATTCTCGTGTATAGAGACAATAGGGAAGCCCTCGCTTATTTCACGCCCTCAAGGCCATTTACGCCGGTTGAAGTCACAAAAGACACAAGGGGCTAGCAAGGGACCGTTTTGGTATCCAACCTTGTTCTCCCAGCCACCAAAGAAACAAGGCCCATCACGACACTTCTGCTTCCATGGCCATTTTCGTGGGACCGCTAGACGCACCGTGGGCCGCGCACGCATGGGTGCAAATTTGCCATGTCCACGGTGTTTTTGAAGGTGTTACTGAGCGCGCCATAATGGTTCATCAACAAGACTCAGCAATCACTCCCTAGCGAATCCCGTCAAACCACACTAACAGCAGATTTACTCACACTAACAGCAGATCTACTCACACTAACAGCAGATCTACTCACACTAACAGCAGATTTGACCAAACCAAATCAGAAGGTGTACCGGTGCATGACCCCGGGCCCTCACAGTCCGCCAGGACTCTTGATTCTACTGCAAGTCCCAAATGTGCGCGGTGCGATCTGCAGACGGGGTTCCAGATGGGGGTTTTAAACGGATTTTGGAAAGAAGGTGGATTACTATACACCGCTTGGGCTAAATCTCTGGCTTGAAAGCGCTTTCGGTGCAGAGAAACTTTGAACTGCGGGTCTCAACTTGCCTGTATGGTTGAACCAATTTGGCGCTGGATAATTAGGCACTGTGGTTTCACCTGAGACCCGGCACAGGCCTTTCACCTTTTTACTCTGTGATATTGGTATCCTTGTGAAGGCAGCTGCGTTCTCGTCGTCCATTTTTCCTCCCTTTGGTCTGAAATCCCCTGGCCTAGGAGCCTTCACAAAAAACATCGTCCCACTCTAAACGGAGCCAAAGCATATCATTTTCGGATACATCCTATTACACTGTCCGTATGAAATAACTCTCTGGTGAACACAAGCGGAGGAGTGCCCTAGTCTCGGCTTAGTCTAGAGAACAAACTGTTAATTGAAATAGACCAAGCGGTCGGGCTTTTGCGTGGGTCCAAATCCCCTTGAAAAAATTCTACAATAGCGGGCTACGTCAAGAGTCTCGAAGTCTGCCACATCCGCAGCCTGAATTCGGGGTCCAAGAATAACGGCAGATGAAGTTTATGTGCCAGACAGGAGAGCTGAAGGACATTGCAGTGCGACTGGTGCCACGGGCCTGCCACTATCCACATGGCTTTGGCGACAATTCTTGCGTGGAAACCCTCAACCGCCTTTGATTGGTCCAAGATAGCATGCACATTCCAACCGGGGCACTTGAACATGGGGACTCTTCTGCAATTCTAGGCTGCATAAAAACCTCGTCTATAGGTGGCCAAAGAGCCCGTGTCCTCGCTCTTCAAATGGGTGTTCCGTGCCCACCAGAACTCTTGATTTCGCTGGTCTCTTGAACCGCCATTTTAGATTATCCTATTTTTTGGACAGTTTTTTTGATAATAACGTGTGTAATACTGTATGCCCGTAGACTATACTTGTTAGGATACCATAGTCTATCATATAATATTTCGCCATTCTCGTCTGGTATACCAAGGTGGTCTGTCACGGCGTAGTGGATCCATTGTGGGTACTGCATTGAATTCACCATTCCACTAAGGCCCTTGTTCCTCTTTTGAGTCCCTTGTTCCTCCTTCTCTTGTTCCCCTTTGAGCCTCCTTTGGTGCCCACCATGACGTTTGTTGAACTCTGGGCCGCCTGATGCCCCCAAGTGGCCTGCTCGGGTCAAAACTCAAGTGCCCCGCTCAAAACCGGTGTAAGCAATGAACCTGTCAGCGCCATAGTCAAACCATTGTTCAGGCAGGAACTGAGCCACTTGTTGCTGGCTAAAGGCCGTCCCCGGGGTCAAGGAAATGCCTGCTGCACCTGGCTCGGCTGCGAAAAACCCGCGCTGGGCCACCCAGGCCACCCCCTTCCAAAAGCCACCGGATGGAGAACAAGCCCTCTCTTTGGGCGAACCGCTCCAGGAGTGAACCCAGTAATGCACACGAGTAGCCTGCTCCGGAGTCTACCCAGCGCCACCCCACCGCCTAATACCGGTTTTGTATAGCGACACGTGCCGCGAGGTCATAGCTTGTGGGAGCCGATGGGTTGGCAGGAGACCTAAGGTCGGGTCTCTAGTGGACCGCTTGGTCAGGTGGCGAATCTGCCTGGGTCTCAATTCAACGTGAATTAGCACCCATGCTTATAACAAGAGGGTGAAACAAATCATACGCGTAAGAAATCAGCCCCACAAAACCCGGTGAAGGGGGTATATGAAGTACACCACCCCAATTTCAGCAGCCAGCCAGCCAGCCAACAATGGATACATATGCCATAGAAAGAGTACCAAGCACCAATGCGGACCTCAGACTGGTTGTTTCTTGAATCTGAGTCCAGTTAGAAAAATGTTTTTCCAAATGGACGGAAAAACTATTCAAACATTGCTCCAAGACGGCCAATATATTAGCCTCTGACAGTACCGGGTATAATCTCCAGAGATACATGACTCTGGGAAAGCGGGATTCCCAGAATGAATCATTGAAGTATCCAAGAAATCTTCACAAAACAGAGATCTCCCGAAACATCAAAACCGAACTTCACATATCCTCCTGGCCAATCTATTGACCAAGAATATATTGCCAGGCGTTGGTGGCCAAGTAGCCATCAAACGGCACGCGCTTCACGCATCTGCTCTCAGTCAACCATGCCATGAGAGCACGATAGTCGTGCACACTGAGCACTGCTTGGAGCCTTTCGTACAACATGACGTCGGTGATACCGGGCTTCACCACAATGTGCGAGATCACATTGGCCAAGATCTTCGTCCAGAGCTCCTTGTGGATCTGCGCATTGAGGTCCACCCAAATAGGCTGGCACGGTTTCACGAACGGAACGGCCACCAGCTGCGGCGCGAGCCGGCTGGCCTGGTCCACGTTGCTCTGTGCAACGATGTCACACGAGATAAACTCCTTGTCAATGAGCCGGGACTCGTAGTTCTCGAATTTGAACGTCCGGTCTATACGGGTAAAGTCCACCATCTCCTCAGAGATGAGCTCCAATAAGGCGGCCATCTCACCCGGAAGGATGCCCTGGGATAAAATGAGCCCTTTCCCGGTCCGCAGCACTTCATTTAGAGTCCGCTTGAAAACTGACGCGTTCTGGAACAATTTTGTCGCGAAGTACCGTGGCGCTATGGTGTTGTGAAATCGATCGCTCAACACAAACTTTGTGTCGGTGTCCACAGACACATACAAGATTTCTTTGTCACGAAGGAGGAGATCAGTGGCGTGTCGAACTGTTTCCTCGCCGTACGGATTTAGGGTGAACTTGACCAAGGCAGGGTCGAAGGTCACCTCCTTAGTGGCGAAGATCGACTTCAAGATAGACCTTAGATCGTCGAGTTCTTTGACCGGAAGTTGGCGTTCTGTCTCTTCCACGAACACGCTCGACCCCAAAAGCTGCTCCTTCTGTCTCATGGAGATATCCTCGATCCTCTCGCAAAGCGCCGCGGGTTTTTCTGTAGCGCCCGGCGCTACAAAGTAGATGTTCTCGTTCTCCTCATAAGTTGCATACAACGGCATTTCATCCACCATGGTTATCTCGGTGCTGGTGTCGAAGCGCCTCCAGAAATCAAGGAAAAATTTAAAATCGCTTCTTTGTAAGTCTTGGTGCAGAATCAGCCCATCCTCAATGCCTTGCATCACCATGTTCTGGAACGTCTCAACCCCTTTCTGTACAGCAGTGGCTCCTCCAAACAGCCTTCTTAACGTGCCCCATTTTTGCCTCACAAGTTTGGCCTCGAGCCCAGGGAAAAACTCTGAAATCGCATCAAAATCGATGGCATCTCTGGTGAATGCTTTCGAGATGACAACCGCCCGGTACAAAAGAGTCAGCTCCGACTTCTCCAACTTGATATTTCTTCTGGGTCTTTTGCCAAGATGTGTACTAACCTCTGGCGATGGTTGCGCCACGACTTTCTTGGCTCTTCTTGCCTTCTTGATCTTTGAAAACACGTCCCGGGTCTCTTCTTCGATACCATCGTCCAGCTCTGCATCATCCTCGTCTTCCAAGTTCTGGAGCCGATTGACTCCTCTGCTCCGGCGAGTCTTGGGCCGGGCCTTCTTCGTGTTGGGTTTCTCCACATACAATTTCACATCTGACTGGATAACACGCTTCTTGAAAATCTTCATGTTCTTCCGGCTCATTTTTTCAAGATGGGTTGCCTTCAAGTCTTCAATTTTAGCCGCAGTACACTCGATTCCCGGTTCATTGAGAATAAGGATTTTCTTCTCCACCTGTTTATCGTCAAAATCAATGTATATTTTCTGCTCCTTAATGGCTTCCGTTTGCACAAGATATGCAATATCCCTGGCCACAGTTTTCAAGTCAGTGGAAGTAGTGTTCTGTAGGATTTTGTCTAGCTTGCGGCACAAGGACGCACTTTTCACGATGATACCGCCACTCTCGCGGATGATATCTAGCAAGTGATTTCTTCTGGTCATAGACTTCAAGGACCCTTCGGCTTTGACTGGCGGTGCTTGCGGCTGGCGCTTTCTTTCTTGACGTGGTCTTGCCACGAACGTCGGTAGGTCATTCGACGTCAACGACGTCCTAGGATCATTCTTGGCTGGCAGTTGTGCCTGGAGCGCTTTCTCAGCCACATCATCAATGGAGAAGTTGTAATCTCCACCTTCGGGTTTGGGACAATATTCGTCCTCCTCATCAGCGGTGCTTATTTGGGGCACTTCTGCTTCTGCGTAAGACTTTGGAGTTGCTGCTCGACGAGATCTTCTTTTGCCGTTCTCAAACGTGGACCCCGCATCACTAAGATCCATTTGAATATCTAGATCGTCTTTGTCAGCAGCTGCCTGAGTCTTACGTTTCTTGGCCGGGCTACTGCTGCCAATCTGAAACATCCTGCGTCTCTTTTCGAGCAATGAGTCACTCGACATCTTACCGAGCTTGGATGCCAATTTCTTGTTGATGGCATCGAGAGAAGCGTTCGTCACTTTCGGGGCATACTTATACTTCAAAGGCGGACTCTTCTCCTCGGAGCAGAACTCGGTTGAGAAGTATCGGTAGAACTTGAGTTTTCCCTCGTTATCATAGAGCTTGGAAACAGAGTAATCGTCATAAGGCTCTGCATATTTTTTGTACGGTTTGAGGGTTTTTCCGTTGCTGAGGTAACTTGGAAGCAGCTCGTAGAGCCTCGTATACGGCCTGTAGTCAGCTATGCCCATGATATTGCGGGCTATCTCGCCTGATGTGATGCCTTTGCGTTCCTTGCGACGAATTTGATCGAAGATTTGGTGGAATGGCGGGAAAATTTGGTTGAAGCAGGGGATGGCAGCTACTGCACCCTCAGCATCATCTTCAGCCTGGTCATTATTGACGTCCACAACGTCATAGATGTCATCGGAGTCCTTGGGCATGTCCTTGATGAATTTAATAGCGTAGAGCCTTTGCTTTGTTTCGGGGAGCACGACGTTAAGCTTTTCGATGTAGCCGCTTTGATGGAGTTTGAAACACACGCTTTTAAAAAACTTCGATGCCGACTCGGACCCGTCAAGCTTGAAGTCTTTCTTGAGATCCGAGAAACCACGCAACTGGTTCGGCGCCTTCTTGAGAGCTTCAATAATAAGCATCTTGAGGCGGCCCACATCTCGAGACGTATCCAAATCCTCCTCCACCTCGCTGAAATCCTTCCCGCCATCAAGCTCGCTCACAAACTTGGTGTGTATGGAATGAGTAGTATGGGTTTTGTTGAGAAAAACGTTCTTGCATTGGATAAGGCCAGCGGCCTCGAGCTTCTGTAGCCTTAGCCTCAATGAGCGGGCATCCTGGCCAGACTCGCGGGCCAACTCGGGGTTCAAGATGCCGTCGCTCCCATGGCGGGCAATGACCTTGAGCAACTGAAACGGCAAATCCCCCAAACTAAGCTTGAGGGACTGGTAGTTTACCGTGTTTGTTAGATAACGGAACTGGCATTCCTCGGTGGGCTGGATATAGATCTCTGGTTCGGATCTCGAGAGGAGCGGAATCAGAGCCTCTAGCTCGTGGGCCGCCAAGACCCGGTCAGCTGCCATAAATGTGACAAGAGTGGGACTCGCCGTTTTGATGAGAGCCTTCCATACTATCAGCTGGTAGAAGGTATCGATTTCAGGGACCTGGAGTGTCAGGCTGGCAATGCCCCATAATTCAGGTAGGGAGAGCCGGTCGGATACGGCAAGCGCTGCTAGCACCAGGTTCACAAGCTGGCCTATGGTGCATGCAGGCATTGGAATTAATGGATGATTGAGAGAACCCGAAGAGTGGTCCGGCCTGAGGAAGTGCAAATGGATACGGTTCGGTTGTATCAGGGCAGTGAAGTCCTGTGGTGCACCAGTGGGTTGGGTGCGGCACGACCAGATAGTGCGCTGCGGGTGCCGCTTCTGGTTGATGACTACAACCAAGCCAACTCAACTCTCGACGCAACCAGCTCACACAATGGACTCTGACGAGGAGCTCACGTTATCTGCGTCTACACTTGCAGCACTCCAGCAATTCAAGCAGGAAGAAACGCAGAAGAAGGAGGAGTTTGAGCGGCTCTACAAGCAGCTGGAGGAGCGGTTCCAGAGACAGAAGTTCTCTATCGACGCCTTCAAGGAGGATTGGCAGTTGTCGCAGTTTTGGTACTCGGACAGTACGTCAGACGTCTTTGCCCGGGCGCTTTTGGAGGATGCCTCTGAGCACACGGTGATTGTCATAGCCAGTGCACCAGCAGTGTACGCATCCATCACGCGAATGCCCGAGGAACAAATACCTACCAAGCACATCTACCTCTTGGAGTATGACTCCCGATTTGAGGTGATGGCCGGCAAGCAACACTTTTTCAAATACGACTACAACCGCCCCGACGACGTGCCTCAGGCGCTCCGCCACAAGTGTCACCGGATCTTGATTGATCCACCCTTTCTAGAGGAAGAGTGCCAGACCAAGTCTGCGCAAGCAGCCAGAAATCTTTTGGTGGAGACACCAGGGAGCAGCGTGGCCGAGGAGGTGCGCATCGTGTCTTCCACCGGCGAAAGAATGAAAGACATCATGGCCAAGACGTACCCGGAAACACGGCTCACGACGTTTTTACCGGAACACAAGAATGGGTTGAGCAATGAGTTTCGTTGCTATGCTTCGTTCGAGTGCGAGCAGTGGAAATTTGACGATGCCGAGGCAGCCTAGGGATATGCCACACCGAGGGGCAGGGCCCCAGATCCAGGAAACGTTCGGGTGTTTTGAGAAGTCTGGGCAGTTGAGTCATAATCAAGACAAGCAGCATGGAAGCTGTACAGGCCAAAGTGGAGTGGCTGTTCCAGTGCAGGGTGGAGCACGGGGTGCCGATTCACGCGCAGCACACCACTTCGTACTTGCAGTACGATAATTTTCTGATTGATTATCGAGGGGATAGCAAGGGCCAACTGGCTTTTCAATTCAAAGTGGTGGTCAAAGCAGAGGCCATAGCAGATGCTGGCGACTTGGTTCCACCTCCTCTTTCAGTCACATAACCCACACATATACCAATGGGTGCGCGTGGGCCGCCTCGCAGGTGACCAGGTGCTCGGGATGGCTCGTGGGCAAAAATCCGTCTTGTGTGGTTTCAAGGACCTGCCACTGGGGATTCGTTTAGGGCGGCTACAGAAAGTAGCCAAGTGACAAGCTTCAGTCCACCAAGGATCATGTACCGGCGGCACCTATGAGGATGTCACGTGTGATTGGGCCCCATGCAAACTGCCGGTGCACACAGCACAGTGCACGTGAAGCGAGCCGATGTGTGAATGAACAGTTACGTGAATTGCATTTTAGAGAAGCGTCGTAAACAGAATATCATGAACAAAACTTTAGATTCTTCAGGGACGCCTAAGGCTTTCGAAAAGATGTACTAGTTGATGATTCTCCTGGGAGGATCATCCCAGTTATATAGAAAACTGACCAAAGGCCCGCCACAGCCTGCGGCACCTCTTGTCGTAGAAGAGGTCCAAACGGCCTAGTCTTGATTGAGGTTTTATCCGAAGCGGACCCGAGTCCTCACGTCCGAGACGTAACTCCAGCGTTGGATCCGAAATCTGCGGCTGGTACCCCGAGTCTAAACCGCAGGCTTTCGGAATGGGACACGCCTCCGTTCATGCGGCAAATCCGCCTTTATCCCGCAGCTCAATTGTGGATCCGCGGGTAGTGCGCTACCCATAACCATATAAACGGACGCCCACGTAACGCATCGCGCAGGCGCGTCGTCAGAAGCGCACTTCACGAATCACCAGCCCTAAGCAGGCGTGCGCGCACCAATGCGACTAGCACGGGTCCCAAATAAAAAAAAAATTTTCTGACCCTTCCTCTTCAGCACAACATGTCTTTCTCCGATTTCTCCAAGGCCGACACCCTCAAGTCTTTGAACGAGTTCTTGTCCCAAAAGTCCTACGTTGACGGGTATGTGAAGAGTCCTTCTGCTCAATGATGACTGCAATCTTTGGTCCGTGTTTTAGAGGTGATTAAGACCCACCGCATGAGTGACTTACGAAGATTTTAATAAACAAATCCTGATTTGCAAGCTTCCAATGCTCGATACTAACCGCCAGTGACGCCGCCACGCAAGCAGATGCTTCCGTGTACCAGGCTTTCCGTAAGGCTTACCCAGACTTCTCCAGATGGTTCAATCACATTGCCTCATTCTCCGAGGAGTTCGAGTCTTTGCCCGCAGGCAAGGCCCCAACTGCACCAGCTGCTTCTGCTGCTGCTGAGGAGGATGACGATGAGGACGTCGACTTGTTCGGATCCGACGACGACGAGGTGGATGAGGCCGCCGAGAAGTTGAAGGAGCAGAGATTGGCCGAGTACGCTGCCAAGAAGGCCGCCAAGGGACCCAAGCCCGCAGCCAAGTCCATTGTGACCTTGGACGTCAAGCCATGGGACGACGAGACCAACTTGGACGAATTGCTTGCCAACGTCAAGACCATCACCATGGAAGGCTTGACCTGGGGTGCTCACCAGTTCATCCCTGTTGGGTTCGGTATCAAGAAGTTGCAGATCAACTTGGTGGTTGAGGACGCCTTGGTGTCTTTAGACGATTTGCAGGGTGCCATTGAGGAGGATGAGGACCACGTCCAATCCACCGACATTGCTGCCATGCAAAAGTTGTAAATGCCGTTTGTTTTTATTGTATAGAAATGAATGATGAAACGAGATTGTCGACGTGGCTAGTCCGAGTATGGCTTGTGTAGTGTAGCTGTCTTGGTATAGCTAGCCTGGTGTAGCTGGTCCGAGTATGGCTAGTGTGGTGTAGTTGGTGCAGGTGCCGCTAGAGCGGGTGGTAATCCACACCATCGTCCAACCAGCCCTGGAGCACGGCCTCCTGCGGAATGCCTCTGCTCCACACTTCCTTGACAATCCATCGCAACGAGCTGAGTGTGCCCATCTGCACGTTGTCATTGAGCCTGTCCATGTAAGTCTGGAAGTCTTCTTGCTCCTGCACGCACGTGCACTCGCACGCCATGGCGAAGAGCGGCCACACCATCTGAGTCACCAACGGGCTGTCACTGGGCATGCTGCCGTACACGTCAATGAACTCACGGACACTTGCCAGGATCAACGTGCTCCGGACTTCAGACTTGAAGATTCGGAGAACCGTCACGTACACGGCGAGACTCCAGCATTGCGCACATTTCAAGTGGAGAATGTATTGCGGGCCCTCGGAGAAGTCAATGTAGTCGCGGTATCCAAAAACCACTTCCTTGACCGATCGGAACTTGTGGTTGAAGTCCATGTCGTCCTTTAGCACGCCCTTGTATGCTTGGTGCCGGAGATAGCACACCTCGTACATGGCCCGAAAGATCTCCCAGGGGCACCCCATGATTTGCGTGGTGGAGATGGCATTGAAGCTCGACCCATAGAGCTCGGGCTTGCAGAAGGGCACCCTGCAGTCTGGAGACACCACGGCGCTGACGGTATCATACCAGGAGAGCGCCACTATCAAGGCGCCCTTGCTATGGTGGTTCAAGAGCGACCGGCAAAAGTCCATGTCGCTGCAAATGGACCCGAAGACCTCGAAGAAGTAGCGCGAAAGCGACGACTGGCCCTTGTCCAAAACGGCAAATAGAATATGCACATTGACAAGCACCAAGATGATGAAAGACTGCGAATGCCTCTCCTCGCGCGTCTGCTCCAAAGCTTCGTTTTCGGAGATGTAGGTGATCAAGTACTGCATGGTGCTGTGGATGTGGGCGATGCCTTGCTGGTAGTACTCGTGCCCGCCTTCTCTAGAGTGGAGGTGGATGCACGCAAGCGAGATGAAGCAGCTTCTGGCCAAGTCAAAGTCACAGTGCCTCAAGGCCAACTTTGGCCACGGCGAGTGGGGGTGGGCGTCCAACAACGGGAGAAGCGTATTGAAAAAGTGCCTCAACAACTTGTTTTCCTCCTGGAACGTGAGCTTCAACGCAAGCTTGGGGGCATGACTCATGACATTGTCCACATTGCCGTCGAAGGTCTTGCCTGACCGAGGCAAGGGCGGGGGGCCCGCCACGTTGACATTGGCCAAGGGAATAGTGTCGCGGAAGATCTCACTGAACATTAAATCCTCATTGTCGTGCAACCACATTTGTACCTTTTTCGAGTCGTGATAGCTGCCGTCACCCTTGCTTTGGAGCGAACCCTCCACCACGCCACTCTCCCCAGCTTGTGGCATGCTTGTCCCAGCTTGTGGCATGCTTGTCCCAGCTTGTGGTATGCTTGTCCTTGGACTTAGTTCAGTTTCATGCGCAATACCCGAAAGAGAATTATTTGCCTCGTGCTTCTTTGAGTCACTTGATGGATTGGCCTGACTTCCTTTTCTGTTGTGGTGGCTGTTCTCAATGTGGAGACTGTTCTCCATGTGGCGACCTTTCTTCACATCGGTATCGAACGAGTACCGCACATTGTAGCCCTCACAGGCTCTTCCCGTGGAGGCGCAGTTCTTGCAAGTGGGCCGTGCTTCGTCACATTTGCGATGTCTGAAGTTAGTATTCGAGAGCACGGGAATGACCCATGAAAACATACCGCCTCTTGCAGGTCCAGCATCCCGTACGGACCCGGGAAATCTTAGGCATCCTCGCCTGAGTCTAGGGAAGAGAGCTTCTAAAACGGGCGCTCCAGAATTGGCGAATCAGAATCTCAGGCTTCAGCAAAGGGAACTGAAGTGGTGACCTGCGAGCGCTTCTATTTGGCCCTGGTGTTCCGCACCCATGGAGCTTTCCATTCGCGATTGCCCCACTGCGTATCGCGCGCAAGATTTGACCCGATCCGGCAAATGTATCCCGGGGTCTAGAAATCCCAGGGCCTAGAAATAATGGTCCCCCGAATAGGAGCTTGTCTTGGCGGACTCCGCCGAGAGGGCCTTTGGAGAATACTCTTCGATTCCAGACACGGGGATCTTTGTTCCGGTGGGCCAGCGGGTGTCATGCGTGACGCCCTTCCAATCCAGCACCGGCTCGAATCTCAAGTTATCATTCTCCTTGGTATATTTGAGCCGCAAGCAGACAAGATGGTCGAAGAGATACGTGAGGTCATTAAGAACCACTCCGGAGGAATCCTGAAACACCGACCTGTCGATGTTGAGCGTTGTCAAAGAGTGCAAACTGGAAACGAAGTTGTTGTTTCTCTTGCCAGTCAACCTGCCTTTGAGTTTCTTGTAGTTCTTTTGGTCTTCCGAGGCTGCGGAGAGCAGCTTGACCTGGAGTGAGAGGAGCGCAAAGTGCACCAATCCAATAGCAAGGCCGAGCTCGCCCTTTTGGTAGTACTCGATCGAGAGAAAGAGGCCCGAGTACGCCGTCACATAGCGGGTGAACACCTCGGAGTACTGCACCCAGCCGGTGCAGTTTAGACTGATGGCGCCGTCGCCCGAGGGCGTATCTAGCTCCCTGAATAAATTCTGGCACACCGACATCTCGTTCATGATCCATATGGCCACGCGGCACAAGACGCCATTATTCCGGGACGAGCAAGACCCCTGCATCTCGAGGGAGGTGCGGTCCATCCACAGTGACTTGCACAAGGTAGAAAGCTGGATGCCTATGTTGCACACCTTTTGTAGCACCGGGATCAATATGGGGTGGAGCTGCAGCAGCTCGTGAGACGTAGCCAGGAGCCGGGCCGTGAACCCAAGCATCGCCAATGCCTTCTTATAGTATTCCGCCACCAGCTTCCACTTGGAACCCGCGTCAAGCGACGCGGCCTCGATCAATTCGTTGTTCAAACTGGCCGCTAGCTTGGTGTACATCAAAGCCGCAGAGATGAGCGAAATGCCAAGTTCCATGGCTAGCGTCCACTCGGGCTTGGGGCGCGCGAGTGTGATTGTCTTCTTTCTCGGCGTGCTCACCACGTTCCGCCATGGCGGCTGGCCACGAAAGAGGACGGTCTTGGCGGCCAATCCGGCCAACACGGCGAGGTCCTTGTCGCCGCTCAGATCCACTAAGATCTGAAACACATCTTCGACATACTCCTCCACACTCACGGCGTACTTGACCCACTCGGAGGGGGTTTGGGGGTTTTCGGCAAGCGAGAGTCGTTTCACCGAAATTTGCCTTGAAACAGCCGAATCCGTCAGTAGGGTTACGGCCACCGGGAGCGGGGGCGTATTCGGAAGCACAAGCATGGTGTTTATTTTTGGTTTGCGAGGACACGGAGGTACAGCAAGAGGGAAAATCTAAGGTTTCAACAGCTATAGATGGGTGCAGAAAGTCAAATGGGGTAATTGGGACAACTGAGGGTACTAGAGACAGCCAGACAACTGAGGGTATCTGGACAAGCGGAATAGCTGGACAGGCGATCACTACTGATGGACAACCGGCGGACTTCGACAGCTGACAGACTAATGACAATAATGATAGAAAACGGTAAACAGCCAGTGTGAAAGGGGGAACAACTGGCGCGGCAACTGGCAGCCAAGACCTGAAGCACGAATGGCTTATAGTGAGTAGACCATGTAGGCCGCGCGATGCACGGGCCTGGCATTACATGCAGGCCACGGTAAACTCCCCTTCAGGCGTGGGCGCAGGTGGCACAGTGAGTGGCCGAAGCCAAAATGGGAAGCGATCCAGCCCTCTGTTGATCACCGCCAAGCATGTTCTGCAACTATACTCATGTTCTGTTACTATACTAAAAGCGTATTGGTCGCTTAAAGTAGTCATGGCGCCATCTGCAGGTGCGCACCTGCATCTGGAGGCACGGTTGGCCTCAAGCCATCTCCGTACCACAGCACCACTCATGGCCGACTGGAATTACGGCGTAGTGATTGACTCCGGGTCGTCGGGATCACGCGTTCAGGTCTACAAATGGGAGACCCTACTGGGGCAGGCGGCACACGAAGCCAGCCCCCCGAAAATCCTTCAAGACAAGAACTGGAGCCACAAGATCTCGCCGGGAGTCTCGTCGTTTGCAGGACAATCCCATAAGGTATGGGCGTCCCACTACAAGGAAATCGTGCAATTTGCCGAGAGCACCATTCCGGCGGAGAAACACCTGCTGACGCCCATTTTCGTCTTGAGCACCGCAGGCATGCGCCTCTTGCCGTCCAAACAAAGACAGGCGCTTCTAGACGAGACGTGCCGGTCGATCGCAGCCAACTCCCGCTTTATAATCAGCCCTTGTTCTTCTCACGTGCAGCTGATCGATGGGGCCACCGAGGGCGTGTATGGCTGGATAGCCCTCAACTACCTCATGGGCACTTTCAATGGCTATGATTCCAGGAGGTTGGGCGGGGCGCCTGCGTCGGTCGGCTTCATGGATATGGGCGGCGCGTCCACGCAAATTGCCTTCATGCCGTCGCTGGCCGAAGAGATCAAGAGGCACGATGAGGACCTTTCGACCGTGGTGCTTCGAAACGTCGACGGGTCGACGCAGAAATGGCGGGTGTTCGTGGAAACTTGGCTCGGGTTCGGTGCCAACCAGGCCCGCAGCAGATACCTTGACAACCTCGTGGCCTTGACTTTGCGTGTGGCTCGCACCCAGAAGCACAACATAATACTAGACCCGTGCATGCCCAAGGGTGCAGTGTTGGAGCAGTATGAGTACAACGGAAAGCAGTTCAATATCAAGGGAATCGGCAAGTACGACTCGTGTCTCCGAGACATATACCCACTTCTTATGAAGCACTTCATGTGCTACGACGAGCCGTGTCTCTTCAATGGCAAGCATGCGCCCAAAATGAACTTTGAAACTGACAAGTTCGTTGGTGTTTCCGAATACTGGTACACAGCCAACGACGTGTTCCATAGCGGTGGCGAGTACAATTTCCACAGCTTCAACGAAAAGGTGAAGGCTTATTGCGAAAGCTCGTGGGACGACATCAAGCAAAGCTCCGAGAACGGCGAGCACTCTGGCTTACCCGAGTCGTTTCTCCGTGATGCCTGTTTCAAGGCTTCGTGGGTCATCAATGTTCTCCACGAAGGTTTCGAGCTCCCCCGCCTAGACGTGGATATTAAGGACTCCGGAAAGGCCACGCCCGAGATGGTAGAAGCCGAGAAGGCCCACGTGCCGTTCCGCTCCGCAGACTCCATTGAGGGCAAGGAGTTGTCGTGGACACTAGGAAAAATTCTTTTGGAGGCATCGGGGCGGATCCCAGGCCCGCAGGGTGCCGAACCTGTGGACTTCACGCCCAGTGCTATGATGGCGCAGATCCCAATCGCCAACGACGACGACGACCACGACAACGAGGCGTCTGTTCTGATATACTGGCTAGTGGTGCTCCTCTTTGTTCTTTATGTGGTTATCAAGTACGGCAGATGGGTCGCGGGGGGCATCTTGGGAAGTAAGCATCGGCAGGTTGAGCCGTTGAAACTCGCAGTCAAGAACCTTCTCGCCTCCACGCGGGCCAAAAGCCCTTTATTCATGCAGCCTTATATGGGCAAGCTTGTTGACTACATGGAGATGCAGGACCAAGAGTCCATGAATATCGATATGGAGGAGGGCCACTTCGTGGGCCCGGTTCCTCGCTCCGACGCATCATTCTTGAGGACGCGGTCAAGCATCAACCTCGGCCAGGGCGCCGGCGAGGATTTACGCGAGGACAATAAACCCGTGGCGTTCATGAACCGGCCGTTTCCGAACCTGGCCTTCTACGGGCATAGGCTGGACAGCCGGGGCTCTGCGCAGACTCTACCCAGCCCTCGCTCAATTTCTCGCACACGAAACAGGGATTAGCGCAGACATTTCGGGGCTTCGGGATTGAGGACGTTCCGGGGCTTCGGGATTGAGGACGTTTCGGGGATTCGGGCTTGAGGACGTTCCGGTGCTCGGTTAGGCGGCTGTCCCATTGGTGCCTTCAGACACTGGATCTTAATGGATGTGCGGAGTGCATAGAGCCCCGTGCATGGCCACGGCCTAGTGGGTGCGAAATATTACAAGATAATTTTGTGACTCGGCTTTACAACAGATTGCTCTGGGAGATTACTGGGTCACTAAGATTAGTTCGTAACCCACTAGATATACCCACTAGAGAATACCCACTAAAGGTTACCTACTAGGCCTTAAGATACAGGCCTTAAGATACAGGTCTTAAGATACAGGTCTTAAGATACAGGCCTTGAAGAACAGGCCTTATAGGTTACAGAGAACCAAAGTTACACTGAAGTTACAGGGTTACCCGAAATAAGCTACGCCACCTCGGTAACTCGCTAGCCATGTCGAAAACGTTGGCCCATGTTTTATTATGCGCCATACTCTGGGGTCTCTACTTTGCAGGAGCCCAGGTGCTAGTTGCCGGCCAGCGCCGGGAGCTCTTTGCAGAGGACACTCCCGTGCAAAACGTCCCGCACAGCGAACAACTCCAGAGCAAGATCCGGACCATCCGGGGCGGCAGGGAGTCTCGACAAGACCGTCTCTTGAGGCACTCGCGGGCTCCGCATGTGCTGGAACCAGAAGAGGAGCAGCAACGCGCTGAAGACCCAAAACGAAAGCATCGTGATCCAGACGACGTGCTTAACGTCATCCACCGGTCCCGGGCGCCCAAGCTCTTGAAGTCCGACGTGTCGCATGTGGGATACCAAGAACGGTATAGACACGAGGCGCTTCTTGACAAGCAGGGCAGGGAGCTCCGGGACGGGCTGCGCCATGCTAGCAAGTTGAAGGAGCCCTGGGGCGCGGCGAAACCCGAGGGAGATGAACCCGAGGGAGATGAACCCGAGGGAGATGAAGCCGAGGGAGATGAAGCCGAGGGAGATGAAGCGCCCGAGACCAGGGCTAAAAGCCCCAAGGCTGGAGGCAGAATACGCCCTGAAAAGCATCTGGGCTCGGTGAACTCCGGTGATTTAAGCCCTTCTGCAGAAGAACCTGATGAAAGTGGTGAAGGGCCTGGTGAAGCTAAGGAATCCATACCACCTGCAGAGCCCGAAGAGGTTAAAGAAGCTGCCAAAGGTGAAGCCGGTCACAGTTCGGAAGAAGTTGAAACGCCTGTTGAAGGTCCTGACCAAGCGGCCGAGGAATCTGATACAGGAGCTCAAGAATCTGACCGCGCCGCTAGTGATTTTGATCCAGCTGCTGATGAACCTGATGCAGACGATCCTGGAAATGAGCCTGATGAAAATGAAACTGACGCCAACGAACCTGGAAATGAGCCTGATGAAAACGAGCCTGAACCAAACGAGCCTGAAGCAAACGAGCCTGATTTAAACGAACCTGAAGCAAACGAGCCTGAAGCAAACGAACCTGATGCGAATGATGCAGATGAACTTGATGAAGTTGAACTTGATGCAGATGAACTTGATGAAGTTGAACTTGATGAAGTTGAACTTGATGAAGTTGAACTTGATGAAGTTGAACCTCCTAAAGGTGCGGAAGAATCTGATCACGGCGAAGAGTCTAACCACGGCAAAGAGTCTGATCACGGCGAAGAAGGCGAAGATTCGGACGAGAATGCTGAACATGACCAAGATGCTCAAGATTTAAACGAATCAGGTCAAGGAGTGGATCCCGACGCAGAAAGTGTTCTTCATATACTCAAGAAGAAAATCGAGCCAAATTCAAAGCACGTGCTAAGATTTCGGACACCCAAGGTGGCTTGGACCGGCCGGACTATGGATATGGCCACGTCTGGGCTGCAATCCGCCAACGACCACACAAGTATGGAGCCAGCCTCCAACATTAAGTTTACGTTCAATGCATTATCGGTCGATCTTGCAAATGCCGTTGCTGTTTTTGACGAAGAACGCGGTGCTGAAGGCGAAGCTCAAACTGCGGGTTTCCATTCTGAGTTTGGTCCAGAATGTGGTGCAGATGACGCGGGATCTCTTCCCTTGGGTTTTGGAAATGGTAGAGAAATGCTGGAAAATAGGCACGGTTTAGACAATTCCGGAGCTCTGGAAGATCAAGATGACTTGGGGAAACAAGCCTCGGAATTTACCCAAGTGTTAGAAAGTGACCAAGTGGTGGAGCATGACCAAGCGCAAGATACAGATTACGGGCAAGAAGTGCAAGAAAGCGGTCAAGCAGCTGCAGAAGTTGACGGGGATATTCTCGCAAATGGACAAGGATCAGAAAGTGGACATGTGCCAGAGAGTCGAGTCTTGGAAACTGCGGGCGGTCCAGGAGCCGAACAAGAAGATTCAGACACGGAGGAATATGTGGAGGATGAGGATTTTGGGGAGCATGATGAATATGAGTATGAGGATTATTGGGAGTATGAGTTCGGGGAGTACAAGGAATCTGGAGAGCATGATCAGGACCTTTCTGAATATAATCAGCGGGTCCCAAAAAGTGGTGATGAAGCATCAGAAGCTCAGCCGGATCAAGAAGTTCAGACCCGAACCCGAGCTCCACATGATCAACATCCAAACCCCGCTCGGGGACCAGGCCTCTATCCTCAGAGCTTGCATGCAAAGACAACTGTTGATGGCGCAAACCCCAATCCACCAGATGAACGTGAGAGCATCGAAGATGAGTGGCTCGGAACCGAGGCTGCCGAGGGTTTTCGGGATATTGGCGGCCACGAGTCGTACGACGCTGAATACCTCGAGGGGTTCGACGAGGAGGATGAGGAATCGGTAGATCCCCAGGGCCATGAGCAGTGGGCAGACTACGAGGACTCGGAGTGGGCAGACGAGGACTCGGAGTGGGCAGACGAGGACTCATTGGGATGGGCAGAAGAGGGCTCCTTGGAATGGGCAGACGAGAGCTCCTTGGAATGGGCAGACGAGAGCTCCTTGGAATGGGCAGACGAGGGCTCCTTGGAATGGGCAGACTATGAGGACCATGGCCAGCATAACACTCAAAAGAATCAAGAGGGCAGATTTCACCAGCAAGAGACGGACCACGGTGACCAAGAGCCTGGCCATCGGGATCTCGATGACCGTGCAGGATACTCCGATTCGGACCTCCACGACTACAGCGATTGACGATGACCCTGAACATCGAGATACGGCGTCGTGCTGGCGTTGCTGGCGTTGCTGGTGCAGGTCAGTGTCATGCCATGTGATGGTCCAGCTGTGCTTCCTTCCTGTCCAGCCGTGCTCCTTCCTGTCCAGCTGTGCTCCTTCCTGTCCAGCTGTGCTTCCTTCCTGTCCAGCCGTGCTCCTTCCTGTCCAGCCGTGCTCCTTCCTGTCCAGCTGTGCTCCTTCCTGTCCAGCCGTGCTTCCTTCCTGTCCAGCCGTGCTTCCTTCCTGTCCACCGCCGGTACCCATCGCAAGACCGAGGGCGCGCAGGGTGCAGTCCGGATGGGCATCGCGCAAGAAAAACCCACCAAGCGCAGCCCGCGTCGCTACACCCACCCGCCACCATGAGAGTCAAGAAGCCATCATCCAAACGAGGCACGACCCGCATGCGGGAAGGCATCAAGAAGAAGGCGTCGGCGCACCGCAGAAAGGAGCGCAAGTTGGCCAAGAAAGACGTCACGTGGAAGTCCCGCGTCACCAAGGACCCCGGCATCCCCGCCAGCTTCCCCTACAAGGAGGAGATCATCCAGGAATTGGAGGAAAGCAGGCTCGCCGAGAAGCAGCGCAGGCAGGAGTTGCGGGCAAAAAGACAGCAGGAGCGGCAGCAGGCAGCGGCAGGCGTGGCCGACATCGACATTGACGGCCCCGGCAGTGACGACCCCGACACAGACCATGGCGCCGAGGGCGGGTTGGCAGCGTTATTGGACCTGGCGCAGCAGGCGGCACGGGAATACGACGGAGCCGATGACAGCCCCACCGATGCCATGGACGAGGACGACGTGGAGTGGGAGATCAGCGACGCGGAAGTGGACGCGGACTTGGACAAGTCGCGCAAGTCGTTCGACAAGATCTTCAAGGCCGTGGTGGATGCATCGGACGTGGTGCTCTATGTGTTGGATGCACGGGATCCCGAGTCCACACGCAGCAGGAAGGTCGAGCAGGCCGTCTTGCAGGCAGGCAACAAGCGGTTGATGTTGGTGCTCAACAAGGTGGACTTGATCCCCCCGCACGTGTTGAAGAAATGGATGGACTACTTGAACCTGTCGTTCCCCACCGTGCCGCTCAAGGCAGCAGCAGGCGGCGCCGGCTCCAGCGCCTACAACAAGACCTTGTCCAGCACGGTGACGGCCAAACAGTTGCTACAGGCGCTCAAGGCGTATGCGCTGAAGAGCAACTTGAAGCGGGCCATAGTGGTGGGCGTGATCGGCTACCCCAACGTGGGCAAACTGTCCATCATCAATGCCTTGACCAACCGCCACCACAACCTGAACAAGGCATGCCCCGTGGGCAACGTTGCCGGAGTCACCACCGCCATGAGAGAAGTCAAGGTGGACAGCACGTTGCGGATCTTGGACTCGCCCGGCATTGTGTTTCCCGATGAGGTGTCCGGGAAGAAGGCCGTCAGCGAGTCCAAGCTTGCGCTCTTGTCTGCCATCCCGCCCAAGACCATCCGCGACCCCACGGCCGTGATGGAGCATCTCTTGCGCCGCTTGGCCAAGGACGATGCCATGGCCGATGCCGTCAAGCAGTACTACCTGGTGCCACCGTTGCCGCTGAGCAACGTGCAGGAGTACACCAAGCAGTTCTTGATCCACGTGGCCCGCTCGCGGGGCCGCTTGGGCCGAGGCGGAATCCCCAACCTCGACGCCGCGGCCTTGACCATCTTGTCCGACTGGAGGGACGGCCGCATCACGGGCTGGACCTTGCCCAACCCGGCATCGCAGGAGCCCAAGGACCCTTCGGCGCCCAAGAGCGCTTTGCGAGGAGAGAAGGAGCCTGCCAGGGAGGAAAACACCACCATTGTGACGGAGTGGGCGCGAGAGTTTGACTTGGACGGCTTGTTGGGCGACCAGTGGGGGCTCGAGTGAGGCGGCCGCCTTTTCATCCACCTTATTACGAATAAACGGCCCATGCAGGCCATAGGAAACTTAGTGATAGATTTAGCAATGTCACCGCACCGCCGCCGTTTGCACCGCACCGCCGCCGTTTACACCGCACTGCCACCGTTTGCAAGATACGTTGGTGCCATTTCTGTGGGGGCCGGCAAGGTTAATCTCATTACTGACCTGCATGTAACGGCGTGTGCCTGCATACGCGCGCGATATCATCTCCGTGGGGAGAGACCCCTCAGCTCCATGTACAACGTCCACGACCGCATCTCGGTGGATGGCCACCTCGGCACCGTGCGCTACCGGGGCCGCATTCCCAATTGGGAAGTGGACGCTCTCGGAATCGAGTGGGACGCTGCCGCCCGTGGCAGGCACAGCGGGGCGCTTGGGGGTGTGCACTACTTCAGCGTGTCCCAACCCGGCAGCGGCTCGTTCGTCCGGCTGGACAGCCCTCGCATCGACGCCCCGATATCGTTCATGCAAGCCGTCAAGGCCCGCTACGCCTCCAGCGGCGGCGCCGGTATACAACAGATGCCTATAGGCAGGAAGGTTTGGCAGAGCTATGGCCTAGAAAAGCTCAACGAGCTCCTGAACCAGTACCATCGGTTGCCGGTGTTGATGGTGGAGAAGCAGTGCATCAGCCGTGCCGGCCCCATGGAAATGCTCCAAGCCACGACCTTGGACGTGAGCTTCAATCTCTTCTCCCGGTGGGCCGAGGTGCAGCACATCTTGGAGGCCATGCCCGCCGTGGAAACCATCAACTTGAACGGAAACAGGATCGCGGACTTCCACCACGCCGACTTCGGGTCCGCCACCTCGGTATTGCTCTCGGAGACGAAGATCACGGCCCGGGACCTCGGCCAGGCCCGGCTCGCGCACGTGACGAGCCTCGTGCTCGCGGCCAATGACTATGCGCGGTTCGATGTCCAGCTCCCGGGTTCCGTGCAGAGCTTGGACCTCTCGCACAACGGGCTTGAGGCCGTGCCTGCGGCGCGTGTGCAGGACATCCGGCTTTCCCACAACGCCATCTCCGGCTTTGGCCAGCGCAACGTGCATTTGCAGAGCCTTGATGTGCGGTGGAACCCCATCGCGAGCTATTCGGAGATTGACAAGCTCCCGGGGCTTTTCCCGAACTTGCGGGACCTCAAGCTCGACCACGTTGCCTTGGGCCACGGCGAAGACTTGTTCGTGAACCTTGTGTGCAGGGTGCCGGGGCTCCAGCGCTTGAATGGGTCCGAGTTGCTGGCGGCCGAGGTGAAGAGCTGTGAATTGTTCTTCATCTCCAAGGTGCAGAGGGGGGAACTCGCCATCTCGAACCTGCATACATGGGCCCTGCTTCTAGCCAGGCACAACATCCACGACGGGCCAAAACACGAGCCAGAGAGCTTCCGTCTGCAGTTGTTCAACACCATGAAGTTGCAAGTGGTGCACGGCGAGCCTCTTTTCTCGCGGGTCTTTGTTCCCACCACCACGGTGCTAAGGCTCAAGGGCATCGTTAGCACTCGCATGCACATACCCTTTTGGGACTTCCAGCTCTACTTCTATCTCAACAATGACAGAGATCTCGGCCGGCAGTACCTAGACAACGACATGCTAACGCTTGAAGCCGCCGGCCTAGAGCACCAGCAAAAGGTGTTTGTGGAGGTCACACCAAAGACGTCAGAACAGGACACCGGCCAAACAGACAAGGCAGAACACGCAGCACAATCCACCAGACTAGTGACCACGGGGATCCATTGTGCACCAGACCAGTGACCACGGGGATCCATTGTGCACCAGGCCAGTGACCACGGGGATCCATTGTGCACCAGACCAGTGACCACGGGGATCCATTGTGCACCAGACCAGTGACCACGAAGATCCATTGTGCACCAGACCAGTGACCACGAAGATCCATTGTGCACCAGACCAGTGACCCTGCTCTGTCCACCAGACCAGTGACCGAGAGCAATTGAACAGTGCTTATGCATTCATTGATAATCTATGAAGTCTCGTCCAAGCTCCACAAGCCGTCGCCCAAATAATGCAATAGCTCAATCCCTATGCCCTTGTTCTTGGCCCTGATATCGTCGGTGCTCATGGTCAAGCGGCCTATGGCCAATGCGTTTTCCTTGCCCTCGGCATAGATGGCCACCAAGGAATCCTTCTCTATATTCTCCTCCGGCAACTTGGCTCCTGCAGATGTCAATCCTGGGCACATGACATTGGCCCCCGACAACACAAACTTGATGGCACCCCTGTCCACCTGCACTCTAGGGAAACATTGTGGGTACTTGTGAATGACCTTGAGGTGGGGCACGAGGTCCTTGAAAGACGAGAACACCACCACTTCGTTATCCACGCTGTAAAGCTGAATCTTGTCCTCGCCCTTGATTAGAACCACCTGCGATTTCTTGGGGATGATGTCGTCAATCACAGGCTCCAAGGCCTCGAACTGGGCCACGAAGTTACCCTTCAACCCTCTTTGCACCGACGACTTGATGTTGGACCGCGAGTGGATCTCTGCTTTGCCGAATTTCTTGAACATGAAGGGAGACTGAGGAGCGCCGGTTTCTACATGGCCTTTGGATCCTTTGGTAGGGACACGTTGCGTGCGCGTCGGCGCCACCTGGCCACTAGGCGTCGCTTGGTACGCGCACGACCAGTGATCTTGGTTCCTGGGGGTCTACTTTGCAGAGTGGACAAGGCAATAACAAACTCGCAAAAGCCAAAGTGATGGCAGCGAAAACATGTATACACGAAACGCCGGGCTGGAAATGTTAAGGTCGATAATTACAATGACACCATAGGATTTCCTGGTGGCACCGTACTCAAACAAAACCTTGGTTGCTATGGCCTATTACAGAGTACAATGAAGATCGATACAATGTATCCAGCTCAAGATGCAATTGCTAGAATCGTCACCGAGCGAGGCAGAAGGCGGCAAGGATAGACAGCCATGGCCCCGGAGTGGCAGAAACGGGCTTCGCTGCGCGCCTCGACCTCCCATCCTATCTCTGAGTACTTGGCCTCAACTAACCAGAGAAGGCTGAAAAGGCTGAGGCGGCCTTCAAGAAGTGCCTGCCACAAAGGAGTCCAAAAATTCCCTTGAGGCCCGGCAAGCCGGGGCCCAAGAAGCTGTCAGGTTATAGTTTTCAACCAGCAAAAACATGATCTCGGACAAATCCTCACTGATACACGTAATGCCCCTGCATAAAGATGGGGAAAAAAAGAAGCAACGGGCGCTCGCTGGGCTTTATATATTAAGGGTGCGGGCGGGTAATGGCTCTTTTGTGCAGGCGACTATCCTGCACAAAAAGAACGCAGTCCGTATCGGTCGGTCACGTGCAAGGCCCAAGCCAAAGGTGCCTACGACAGCGTCTCCTGGACGAATCGTTGCCCTGACAAAGCCACCGCCCTTCTACAGGGACAATTACAGGCACAGGCCTACTCTGATACGAAAGGGGCCGCGACCCGGTTCACCAGACTACCTACTGCATAAATGGAGGCTGAGCATATGGAAATGTCCGCCAATGCCAGGCCCACATGAATTGCTCCTCGTGCAATTTCTAGAAGTGAAGCTCTCGGACACGTGGAGCATAATCCAAATGTTTGCACGTTTTAGAAGATCCCGTGGGGTCTTTCTCGAGCAGTGAGAGCTGTTTCGTGGAAAACTTATGGTTATAGTACAACGCCTTTCGATTTTCCATGAGGGGGGAACTTTCGGAAGGTAGTGGTTGTGAAGAATGATGCTTTGACGTGGCTGTGCCTCTGCTCAGGTTTATGGGGATAAATGAGCCATTGTGGATTTCAACGGATGACGGGGTCGACCCAAGCCAATGGGGGATCGGGGCGATGGGTATCGAGACGGTAGAAATTGAACGGCTGTCGTGAAGCACCATACGTCGATGCATTGCAACATTCAACGAGGTGCTTATATCGTGGGGAGCACAACCCTCTGTGCAAAGCAAAGGGTAACGTGGGCACGTGTCCCAGGAGTAAGTTGCCGCTCTGTGGTTGGTACGCTTCAGCAATCTTGGCGCCACGGATGTTCCCTCATGCTATTTTGTCCTGATTGATTTCAAGACTCTTTATTGGGCGGCGGATCTTCTCGTGGAACGCTAGGAACCGGAGTGCCCGCGAGGTATGCGTGACTTCCGCTTCCTGGCTCACGTTGCTGGGCACGTAGCAGTCCTTCATGTCGCGGGGATCCAAAGGTGTGTAGTAGTTCATGTACAATTCCATCACCTCTTCTTTTGTAAGGATACCATCTGAGTCTGCCACCACATGCACTGAAGTTTTGGGAATCTCATTTATGGTCTGATTGGCTTGATTGGCTTCATTGGCTTGATTGGCTTGATTGGCTTGATTGGCTTGATTGGCTGGCTCGCTTTCGTTTCTAGGTACCTTCTCTTCTTTTTTTTGCTCCTCTCCTGGCTCAGTGGGACAAGAATCTTCTCCCTTTTCCCGAGTGTTTTTATCGAAGGACAGTGTCCGGCGAACAAGGGCTAAAATCTCATCATCGTCACTGAACTCATCGCTGGAACCATAGCTGAAAGCTGCGTTCGACATCGCTCCTTTGAGTATTCTAGTCGCATCAGTCAGTTGCTGAATTGTTTCGGACTCTTTAACATTTTCCTTGCTTTTATGAATCTTCAATTCGGATTCCGCACCTTTATTTTCAGGCCCAACTTCTGTCCCAACTTCTGTCCCAACTTCTGTCCCAACTTTCGAACCGGGTTTAGACCCTAGTTTAGCCCGCACTTTGAATCCTCCGCTCGAATTGCTTTCCTTGTGTTCATTGTCAGATCCGTCCATCAGCTCGTGATTTCTCTCTCGTTCCGCCCCCATTCTCGCTTTCTTGTTCCCTGCCATCTCCGAGTCAATTGGCCTTCTCTTGGTGCCGAGCGAAGCAGTCGATCTCGACATCGAGCTCGTGATCTCTGCTTGTCTCGTGACCTCTGCTTGTGTTTTGAAGCCCACAACTTCTTGAGCTGCATCCTCGCGTGTTCGATCGGTAAGTGTCTGTTGCGTGTTAAACATTGGATCATCCTGGAGATCCTCAAAATCATCCACATCAGAGTCGAGAAGCTTGTCCAATAGATCCGGGGCCCTTTTCTCGTCGCCCTTGAGAACGGAGGCGGCCAGCTGAAACCCCGTCACAACATTGTCCGGCATGAAGAAGCGCTTTTCCAATTTGGGAGGCTTCTTGCTACTCCTCTTGGACGCCTGCGAGGGCTTTGCCATATACTTGGATGCGATTTTGATAATTTCGTCCTCGTCGTTTTCGTTCTTTAATTCAACGTTCTCGTCGGGGATTTCGATGAAGGCCTCCACCACCTTGGGCTCGGAACCGGTGGGAATCACCCGAACTTGCTCGTGCAAATGCACCATATTTCCATTCATGATATGCTGCTGGATGTATTCATAGCCACCCATAGCCTTGTCGAACTTGGTCTCCTCGTTACCTGAAAAAAGCGCCAAGACTTTGCCATCTCTGTTTCGGCCAGTGCGGCCCATCCGTTGGATGTTTTTGATGGGCGAAGAAGTGCAGTCGTAGCAAATAATTAGGTCCACTTCTCCAATGTCCAAGCCCTCTTCGCCAATAGACGTGGCCACCAAGATATTGTACGTGCCCTTTTTGAACTGCTTGATAGTTTCCTTCTGGAGCTTCTGATTCATGCCGGAGATTTGCGCCTGCTCAGATGAAGACATGGAGGGATCCTTTGGCTTCTTTTCCTTTCCCTTGCTCAGAAATACCTCTTCGTCAAATCTGTCGCGTTCTTTGGCCTGGCCAATGAAGATGTGTGGTTTCAAGCGCTTCACGCCCTGTTGACTGGCTTCAATGGCACGCACAATATCAAGCGCCGACTGGCGAAACTCCGTAAAGACGATCACACGGGAGTCCGGATTGGCGGCTTTCTCGTAGAACAGCTGGAGCTCGCGGATCACAATCTCGAGCTTGCGGTGCCCCAAAAACCCCGGCTGCTGGACGTGCGCCTCGCAGAATGTCATTAATTGTTTGATGCTAGGGTGGAAATGGAGCTTGGCTGCCATGGAGGTTTTGGATTTCTTGCTGTTGAACTTGGCGGTGAACTCCGCGTGTTTCTCCAGAAAGTATGAGTAGAAGGACCTCACGCCGTAAAGGTTGAGCCGCTTTATGCACTGGCCCGCCATGGCCAAAACCAGGAGCATCGAGTGGTTGGCCCACTTCAAGCCCTCGGGGATGCTTTTGTTGGCCAAAATACGTCGCTGCGTATCTATGGCCGTGAAGTGATTGATATGCCTGAAGTCACGCACCTCGTACACCTGCTTTTCATTCGCTAGCTTCAAGATCGGCAGAACCGCCTCGCCGAAGAGGTCCATAGCATAGGCCACCTCGTCGCTCGTATCCACCAACACTCGTTCCACGGTCTTCCTCTTGAGGTAGCGGAAGATGTCGATGCTCCGCTCGGTACGGACCTCCAACTTGGATACCTTTAGATTGTCAATGATTTCCTGCACACCCTCCACGGTGGACGACGGCGTGGCGGTCATGGCCACTATCCTATAGTTGGAGTTGAAGCGCGAGATAAACCGCGCCACGTTGTTATAGGCATAATTACCTTTGGACCGGTGAGCCTCGTCAATCAAAAGAAGCACGATGGACTTGGGGTCCACGATGCCTGCAGCCAAGTCGTTCTCCACCACCTGAGGGGTGGTGAAAAAGACCTGCTTGTCTGCCCAGATGTCGGCCCTGTTGCGCCGGGTCTTGTCAAGGAGGATGGCCACCTTAGACGCCTCAATTCCCGTGATTCCACAACACGCCTTGATTTGCTGTGCCACCAACGGCTTGGTAGGAGCCATGAAAATGATCTTCAGCAGGGGGAACCAGCGATTGAAATTCAAAATGACCGTGCTGGCAATAAACGTCTTGCCCAAACCAGTCGGAAGTGCCACCAATGTATTGTGGTAGAAACATCGCGCCACGATGTTATACTGGTAGTCTCTGATGGGAAGGTTTGTTGGGTAAATGTATGTTTGGAGGGCCTCGGGGTCAAGGGCGTGGCGGGTAAGGGCGGCCGTCGGCAGCGGGACAACTGCACGTGGGCGGGTAGCCTGAGGGGTTTCCTTTGCGCGTTCCAAAGCACCTAGATCGATATCGTCATCGAGTTCGTCTTCCAGCAGGGGCATTCACTGGCACGGGGATGAAGCTCGCCATCCGCGTGAGCCCGCGTGAGACCCGTACACCCCAGAGACCAGACCAAGCAGAACGACACCCGTGCACCGCAGACCAGACCAAGCAGAACTACGCCCGTGCACCAGGGGTATCACCTCGCCGGGCTCTCCTGCGCGTCCAACGCCATGGAATCCGAGCCACACCATATTGCCGAGGAGCCCGAATACTGCCAAGGCCTAGCCAGGTCGCTTGGACGCATGAGCCAGCCGCTCTCGGCTCTTTTGCAGCTCCACGACAAGTTCTTGCTCCAGAACATTCTGACCATGAACGATATTCGGACGCTCAGGACGCTCCGAAAGGCCGCCGAAAAGGGCTCGGAGGCGGAGCGTGGGCAGGGGCCTAAGGGCCATGAGGTCCGGTCCCATCCCGAGCTCGCCCGGGAACATACTGAGCGGTCTCATGGACTGGGTGAACGTGCATACCAAACCAACGCAAACGATATGAGGGGGGCTGACCCGGAGACAGACTGGCAGGGCATTAGTCAGGAGTCTGGTATTCAGGGGTCTGGTATTCAGGAGTCTGGTATTCAGGGGTCTGGTATTGAGAGGTCTGGTATTCAGGAGCCTGGTGTTGAGGGGTCTGGTATTCAGGAGCCTGGCATTCAGGGGTCTGGTATTCAGGAGCCTGGCATTCAGGGGTCTGGTATTCAGGAGCCTGGCATTCAGGAGCCTGGTATTCAGGAGCCTGGCATTCAGGGGTCTGGTATTCAGGAGCCTGGCATTCAGGAGCCTGGTATTCAGGAGCCTAGCAATGTTTCTGATTCGGGCATAATTCCGGAACAGGGACCTGAAGCGGGAGAAATTGAGACATAACGACGGGGAGCATCAATCCTAATCTGCTCGAGCCAAAAGAATGCGTGAAGCGATGGCAGGAATATGACAACTGATAATGAGCCGGCAATGAGTTGGCGATTGTTGACAATATGTGAGAGTGCTGCATTGATATATTGAGAGATCTCGTTGGAATTGAGAGACCGCGATGATTTTGAGTATGAACCAGCCAATTAAGAGGCTCGATGGTTGTTGAGCATGCGTGGCCAGTTACGTTCCGACTCTGCTTTGCGGCCACTGCTCATTCTATGGTCTTGCAACACTGCAAAAGGGTGAAATTTCTTAACTGGTTCCCGAAGAAGTATTGGAGGGAATGTGTGGACATCTGTTCCAAGTGCTTCCCCGAGCCGTAACCTTGCGGTCGATTAAAGCGGTCGAAAACCTCAAAATTAAAGGGCAATATCCAGCGGCCGGTCCCTGGAAGCGGGAAATACCTACTTGAGGGCCGGAACTGATGTACCGAGAATGGCCACGTACCGATCCATATCAAATTGTTGCCGGTGTCCTATTTTGCATATTCCATCAGGGCGTTCGACCATCGCTCCATGCTGATGCCTCTGGAACCAATACTGGAGTATGAGGACGTAAGCTCAAGGTGATCCTGTATAGGACAGTATGTGTTCATGGCAAATTTCCCTAAGGTTTAACATTCACTCGAGTTGAGTCATAGCAACCCGGAGGGCTTGAGCAGTGCCAGCGCCATCGCGGCATTTGTGACTGTTCTGGAATCACCGGCCGCGTATGGTGTGCATTTCTGCTCACCATTCTCCCCGACAGGTTCCTTGGCTTTCATCGTTACAGGACTCACGTTGCTGCTGGCTGTGGACGCGTGGTGATGATTGAGGTCTCAATGATTCACAAGGGCAACAGCCAACCAGGAAAAGCTTGCATGATAAGTCTCTGCGACGGCTCGAGAGATGTGCTGCGTGTGACGAGGAGACGCAAAAAGGTCTAAATCAGCGGGCCATCTGCCTCTGTGCTGGCGGTGTGTTGCGCTGCAAGGCCGGGCCATTGTGTTCGGCCGAACCGGGATGAACAGGTGATTTCATTTTTTACGAGGAGTGGTGCTTGATGCCAAGGAACTCGTTAGCCAAGAACTGCTATCGGCTCATATTCGTGGGTGTCAGTGCTATGTTTCTGGACATCAGTGCTGCTATCCCGGAAATCAGTGGCACCTTTTAGGCATGGATCTGCGCAGTGCCTTCTCGGGCCAAGACACGCCGGCATACGCACTTCGTCCCTTTTGTTGCTTGAGAATCCAAACTAGTCGGCATGCTCCTTGGATTGTATCATGCCACGTTACGATGAAGCTCCTTGTGAAGCTTGCGCCCAACAGCCATGGTGCGTGTGCCGATCACAGCCAGGCGTACATTGGGAAAGGAGTTGCCAAGATGCAGGCGTCGAAAGTGCTTTCTTTTCCTCCCTGAACTGAACCGACTTCCTGGGCACGGCCGGGTCGCCAAATCCTTGGTACTAGTTGGCATCCTTTGGATGCACTCACTTGCAAGGGCCTCTCTTGAGGAACCGCATCGCTTCAGCAGCCTTGATGAAGAAGGCTTTGGATTCAGCTCGATCTTACCATTTGCAAAGGCCCCAATTGGCTTGAATGCTTCCAAGATCATTCGAGAAGCCGGGAGAAATCAGGCAAACCCATGAGCCCCATGAAACCCATGAAAAATCATCAAAAACTATGAAAACTAACAGGAAGAATTCGAAACCATTAAACAGGAGCAACATAGAATTCTTCCCGCCAGCTGATGGACAACTTTAAGTGAATGCAGTCCAGGTAAGCTTCAATTTAACGCAAGCGTCGCCGCTTGAATGACCCAAGGCAAGCGCCCGGGGAAACGGCCGATCCATGGGTCTGGTGAGGGGCAAGTTGGCGGGAAGTCACGTTGGGAAGTCACGTTGGGAAGTCATATTTTCGTTCCGGAAGAAGGCAGGTCATGAGACTAAAACCAAGTGGAGACCTCACGCTGGGCGGGTGTCTGCGAGAGGCACGGGTGTCGCGGGCGCTGGAGGGTACGTTTGCGTGGAATTACCCAAGCCCTCGGAACGCGCGTACCCCGGCAGCACCTATCGAAAAACATGCTGCATGGCGGGTTTTCTGGTGGGGACTCGGCGATAAGGGCCGGCCTCTATGCACGCGCGGCCCTACCTTTCTGTTTTCAGTAACCTGGTGCGTAAACTTTGAGCACGCTGCTAGTCTGTACTCCACAACTCAAAAAAACTCAAAAAATGTCTCTCAAGGCACCATCATGTAGCGTTTGCAGTATGTGCCTCCCGCATGCGCTTCCCCTCTCCAACAGTTACCCCTATTGGCAACCCATCACTTGATGGGGACCTTTACAACCCCTCCACACCCTTCCGAACCTAACCCAAAGAGGGCGAAAATTTCTACGACGGATTATATAATCGCCACCTTCACTTAGAATGCACTGATCATGCGCTGGCAATGTACTGATGCGCTGGCAATGTACTGATGCGCTGGCAATGTACTGATGCGCTGGCAATGTACTGATGATGCGGTGAAGAGGGGCATGTGCTGAATTTGGACATTTGCCGTGCTTTTCTTGTTACAGCTCTTTTCCGCTGCTGTAATTCCCGTTACAGCTACTGTTGCACTGTTACAGCTCCCTAAACAAGAAGGTGCGGTGTGTTGTACCTGCATGCACACCGCCGCAGCACCACACGCACGCTGTGGACCAGTGCGTAGTGCGCGGCTTACTAATGCAACGTGCCAGATAAACGGGCCAGCGTCAGGTTACCTCGGCATGCAGAAGACCGGAATATTCTACCCGAGGCCAGTGGACTGGCAGCATTCTGGAAGCGGCATCCCTGGTCAGGTCCGGGGGCAGATGTGGGGCCGTGGCCATTATTCTCATAGACGCAAGCGCCGAAGTGTGGGAATCAACGCACCGGCACATGGCCCCCGCGCACGCACGGCACTCTGTTCCATGCCGAAGTCTGCACACAGGGCCCGGCGGTCCCCCACCATGCACTTTTCATGCGCATCTCCATGCACTGCTGCAAACCTTCCCGGTGAACCTCCACCCAGGACGAGCCCAGGTGCCAGAACCGCCCACGGGCTAAGGCCGCCCACGTGCCAGGGCCGCCCACGAGCCAGGACCACCCACGAGCCTTGCTACGTTGGCGTGTCCGTACCGGGGTACACCAGTACATCCCTTTAGCTCCGCTGCTCTAATGCATACATTGTTCTGTGGCCCGCTGCTCAAATGCATACGATCCGCTGTTCTAATGCATGCCTTTTTCGTCAGCTCTTATGCATACATTGTCCTATGGTCCCGCTAGTCTTATGCATACATTGTTTACTATGGTACATCTTCGCTGGTCTAATGCTAATGGTCCGCCAGTGTCCTGCAGTGGCGGCCCCGGCAGCGCCTACAAACACAGCGCGTCCAAAATGTCGTAGTCAAACTTGTAGCCGTTCACAATCTCGCGCGAGTTCACAATATAGTTGAACTTGACGGACTTGCGGCGCTTCTTTTCGGCCGAGAGGCACTTGTCCGACTTGAACGGGTGCCCCGTCTCCTTCAACGCAGGCTTCAAGTTGTAGTAGCCGCCGTTCACGGCGTCCGCGCCGCACAGCCTGGCCGACGACTCCGATATCACCGACGAGTTGTCGTCGACCTCAAGCTCCGGCATGCCTTCCGTATCCGAGGCAAGCGCATCCTCGGGCACCGCAAGCAGCGGCCGCTCTTCGTCGCGTTGGTATGTGATGGCAAGGTACTTTGGCCCGTAGAGCCACGTGATGTCCTGGTCCTTGTTCCAGTTGATGGCAGAGGGGGGAAGCTCGGCGAGGTGCCACAACTGCTTGTTCCACTTGCGCCAGGATATGTTTTCCAAGCGGCGGGGGTCCATCTCGGGCAGCGCCTTGGCGGCTCGGAGGCCCGAGTTCTCTTTCCAGCACGCGTGCAACTGGAAGAACGGGATGTTGCGCTTGGAGGTGTAGTCGATGTTTTCCCAGAAGGGGTGGTGGCGGTGCAAGACAAAATCGTCCAGAATGGTGGCGGCAAGCATGGCGAAAAGAACGGCTGGTGGGTGGATATTGCGGGCCCCCCATGGGTTTAATATGCGGCGCCGATTAGAGACGCCCGCGGTTACGAGCGAACCGCAACTTAGGACTCCGGGGTACTTGTACGCAGGCGCGCGGGTGTCGCTTGCTCGCCTTTAGGAGCGGACATTTTTTTTGCAATGTCACCATGAGCTTGGGGCCGCGGCTTTCGCATGCCCGCTTGGCGCACTCCGGAAAAACCCCACGCATTCCTGGACGTCGGTGCGTGCGGGGGCACACAGGGAGGAGACCCCAAGAAAACACCGACTGAACCAGTGGGTAGCGCTGGCACCGCAAACAGATGGGGCCCTGCCCACACTAGCCGCCTCTGCCCAGGCCCGGCAGGGCTGTTTTGCAGACTTGTGCCAAGCAAAGCTGGCATCAGGTTTATCCGGCACTTCTTGGGGCTCGCAAAAACAAATACCGGCCCTGCAGGCGGTGTGCGGCCTGCAGGCAGCCGGCAATTTCTCGCGGAAAGTCAGCCTTTCCCGAATGCGACCTGGCCTGCCAATCAAAACACTCAGATAGTTGAGGATGTCGGAGAATTCACTATGCGACGGAACGCTGCGCGGCAGCCGCAGCCCCGGGAACATACGTCGCTTCCGCGCATGCGCCACTCCTCGTCCTGGTTCCACATGTCGTCACCATCACCTCTCATGATTGCATGCAGCCCAATGTCCCAATGTCACGCCCGCGTCATTTAGACGATGTAACCAGATTCCGATTGTTGCTCATGTCGCTCCACGTGACTTTATGTTGCTCTGTTGCCCTTTCGCAGTATTTTGCTCTGTTGCTGTATGTCGCCCTGCCGCTGTATGTTGCTTTGTCGCTGTATGTTGCTTTGTCGCTGTATGTTGCTTTGTCGCTGTATGTTGCTTTGTCGCTGTATGTTGCTTTGTCGCTGTATGTCCTGTCGCTTTGTGTTGCTTTGTCGCCTTATGTTGCCTTCTCAACCCTCGACACACCAACCGACATGCTCCTTCTCAACCCGGGGCCCCAGTGGTCATTCATCAGGTTCACATTAAAGTCTCACACAGCCGCGCGACTGCCTAAACAGGATCAGCCGCCGTCTGTTGCATAGCCCATTCCAGATCCCACTCAGACCCGTCGCCGGCTCCCCAGGCCGGCCAACACTCATTGTTCTCCAACCTGGTTCCGCGCCTGCATATTCCCTTCGCTCACACGTACAGAAGAGCGCACTCCCACGTATAGAAGAGTGCACTCTCACGTAAAGAAGAGCGCACTACCCGCCATGCAGACCATCTGCTGTATGCCGGCCGTCACATGACGTACGGCTCAACCTCCACGAGGCGCTGCTCCCGGATGCTGTCATTCACAAAAGCCTCCCCCACAATGTACGCAAGCCGAACACCCTCCCTGTATTGGCCGGCGAGCCACCTTCGCACGTGCTGGGCGCTCGGCTGCAGCGCCGCCCCCATTGGTATCACAATGTACCCACACTCGAGCCACGAGCTGCTCAAGGAGCCGCCAAATCGCTCGATCCGCCGCTCAATCCGCCGCCCAATATTCCGTTCCATCACTTCACCTATGGGCCGCTCATCCCATTGCCTCGATTCTGTTGCCGGCTCATTCCCTTGCCTCCATTCCTTCACCGGCTCATTCCCTTGCTTCCACTCCTTCACCGGCTCATCCCCTCCCGTCTGTCCTCCAATTAGCCGCCCGCTTTGCCGCGCGGCGTTGCCACAAAAAACCGCAAACTTGATGCCGCCAAAGAGGCGGTGAAGGGGCACAGGGGCGGCCTGCATGCAGGCGGCCAAGCTGGCCTCGCTCAAGTCGTGCTTGAGCTCGATCTTCATCAAGTCCGCGAGGCACTGTTGTTTGTCTTTGGCAGCCACGGTGTAGCTGTCGCCAAAAACATCCGTGCGGTGGCGCATTGCGGCGCGGAGGTCGCGGCTCGACACCTTGAACATGAACTGGTGCTCTAGCCCCACCAAGCGGCCCTGCTGTATGCACTCCCAGATCCACTGCGGCCGCACAATGTCGAATCCCTCGTCCGCCAACGACTGCACCCGTGGCGTGCCCACATCGCCAATCAACACCATCCGCTTGCCGTGCAACGAGTCGGCGCGCGGGTCAAGGTGGATCTCTGCGCCGTGCTGTTTTACAAGCTGGTGCGTGTCCTGCACACCGTCCACGTGGCCGTCGGCATGGCGGGCGTCGGTCAACACCACAAACGTCAATCCCCGGAACAACCCCGACACCAGTGGAACCTGCCGGCGCAACGGCTCGGGCGGGTACCGCTCATATACTGAGTTGTGCACAAGGCGGAGGTCCCGGTTCACCGTCTGCTTCTTATGGGTGTCTTGCAGGTGGTGCGCCAGGAGCTCGCGGTACTCTTGCAAAGTCACGCACTCCTCGGGGCCCTTATCGTCGCGCACAGACCGGCACCAGAGATTATGGAGCGTGGAGCCCGCGGCGTAGGGCGACTCGGCCGTCACCTGGATGGACCGCGCCTTGATCTCAAGCACAATGCTGTTGGCCGGATTGATCCAAAAGTCGGGTTTCTTGGTTCCAAACTGCACTAGGTGCGCCGGCGGCGGCGTCTGCAGAAAGTCCACCCACAGATGGCAGAGCCGCGACTCGATTTGCCGGTACACCGCCGCCAGGAACCCGTTGGCCACGGAGCAAAAGGACTGGAACGCGCCCGGCTCCCGCTCGTCCCGCAAGCCGCACATGTACGTGGTCTTGACGCGGCCGATCTTGCCGATGACCACCAAGTCCAAGTTCTCGCCGAAATCCTCGAGGTACTCGGGCTTGACCTTGATCCACGTCAGCTCGCGGCTGGCCACACGGTACTTGGAAAGAAGCGACTTGACCATGATTCCCTCGTTGTGCTCGCACACGATGCGCTGCATATTGCGCGTCAAGTCATGCGGCTGCAGCGCCAACACCCACTGGAGCGCCTCCAAGCGATGCGGCACCGGGCGAAGCACCTGCGAGAGAAGGTGCTTGCGGTAGAAAAGCGGGAGGTTGCAAAGGTCATGGCCGTTCAAGTGGACAATGTCGAACACAAGGTAGAACGGCCACGCGTTGTTTCCCTCATAGACATCGATCACGTCAAACTGCTTGAGGGCCTCCTGCACCGCGGCCGACCGCAACGTGCCAAAGGGGAGAATGACGTGGCGGTCCTTGTCCCAGGCCACCATCTCGCCGTCGAGCACCACCAGCGACACGTTGGGGTGGAACGCTGCACTCAAGTGCTTCGTCAATGCGCCGATATGCACGGTTTCCCCGTAAACCAACGTATAGTCGCGGCGCCGCCGCGTGTGCCACCGGAAGCGGCCGTGGTGCATATGCATGAGCATGCGGTCGCCGTCGATCTTCTCCTCGATGAGAAACTTGCCTGCGCCGCCCATGGCCTCGTACACTGCGCGGAGCAGCTCGTCGATGCCCTCGAACTTTGCCGCCATCCGTGTGCAGAGCGACCCGTACGAGATGTCAAGCTTCTTGGACAGCTGCGGGATGAACTGATGCATCGGCTGGATGTGCAAGTCGCGCGGCGCGAGCCGCCGTGCAGGATCGCTGAGCACCGCGACCACGCGGCCAAGGTCGCTGCACACCTTGTACAACTCGTACGCGTCCGGGTGCCACGCGGTCAAGAACACCCGCTCAAAAAATGACAACATCAGCTCCTTCAAGAGAATCAGGAAGAAAAAACGCACCTCCTCGATCGTGAGCCGCGCCAAAAACGGGCCCAAGATCTCCGCTTGCGTGCGCGCCGTCCCGTGCGCACTCAACCGCTCCAATACTTGCTTGACCTCCACCACCGTCACCGTGCTCTTCACCGGGGCCGACTTGTCCCGGCGCCGCAGCATGATCCGCGAAACGATCATGGGAAAATCCCGCAACTGGTGCCGCTCTCCGGCGCCGGCCAATCGCGACTTTTGGAGGTGACTTCTTTTCCAGTTCTGGATGATGAGCTGGTCCGCGGACCCTTTTTGGAGCCCGAGCATCGTCGTCACGAGCCGGGCAAGCGCCACGTCCTTGATGAAGTACTTGCGGGGATCCCGGTTGGGGAAAATGAGCGGCACGGCGTCCTGGAGGTCGGGGCCGAAATGCGTGCGCCATGTGTGGATGAATTGCTCGATGATGTGCGTCTTCTTGCCCGAGACCGTGGCAAAGGGCGCCTTGTTCTCGGGCGTGGTGGCCTCGAGTTTGAGGAAGAGGTCCTGCACAAGGAGCCCGAACGGCGCCGGCTGGGGGTTGAAGTTATGTGGCTGCTCTACGGAATCGAGAATCAGTGGCGCCATGGGGCCGAGCCGATGCGGGGCCGAACCGATGGATTGCCGGGCCCGCGCGCCCGTGCACCGGCGTCCGTACACCTCCACCCGTACACCTCCACCCGTACACCTCCACCCGTACACGTACACCCGTGCACCGCGCACGGTCGCGGCAATCGCGGTTTCTGTGCAGGTCATCGGTGAATGCCAGCGGTGAGGGTGTGGCTCTGGCCGCGAATCCACCAACCTCAAGTCATCGGCGCCTCTGCTCCTCAGTTCTCCTCCCCTAATTCCCATCTCCAGCTTCCCCAGCATCCTCTTGCGCCGCCCGTGCTTGCTCCGTTTCCACTCCCTCTCCCACCTACACCGCAGCACGTGCACGACACCATGACCTCCCGGCAGTCGTTTCCCGGATCGAGCAATTCCACCTTCAGATCGCCCCTGAAAACATCCGCTGGTGGCACAGGCTCCAACACGCTGGTCCATTCGGCGGTGTCCGACGCTTCCGGCAAGAAAGCCGATGGCCCCTGGCTGGCTCGCGCAGACTCAGGGTCCTACGACGAGCACGCGTCCCTCCTCAACAACATCGGCCAGGCCAACGCCGCCGACTACAAAACCGCCAGCAAGCACTTGGCCGACCCCAAGGACCAGCTCAAGATGCAGGGCGGCGACGTGGCCCGCTACTTGCACTCGCAGATCGGCCACGCCGCCAAGACGGATCAGCGTCGCATGACTCGGTCCAGCTCGTTTTCCGACTTGCGCTCGGAGCTCCGCCGTGAGTCTGCCGCCAGCGATATCAACGTGCCGGGTGGGTTCCGGCGTGAGTTCCTCATCAACCGCTCGTTGCAGCAGAACAAGGCTCCGCCCAACTTCCTCACGCGCAACTTTGTGGAGTTTCTCAGCATCTACGGCCACTTTGCGGGCGAGGACTTTGCGGATGAAGACGACGATGACGACGACACTGACGACGCACCAGACGACGACGGCCGCTTTGAGGACGTGTTTGATGAGGAGCTGGCGTTGATGCAGGAGCGAGTGCCGTCGCTTCCCCAAAAGCGCCCAAGGAAGCGCAGAGACCCGCCAAAGGGCACGGCGTCGCAGCTCAAGACGTTTTTCCTCTTGTTCAAGGCCTTGGTGGGCTCGGGCGTGCTCTTCTTGCCCAAGGCCTTCCACAATGGCGGTCTCTTGTTCTCCACGCTCGCGATGACGGCTTTCGGCTTCCTCACGTTCCTTTGCTACATCATCTTGATCAAGAGCAAGAAGGTGCTCGGCAAATCGTCGTTCGGTGAGTTGGGATACCTCACGTACGGCAAGCCGTTGAAGTACTCCATCATGGTGTCTATCATCATCTCGCAGATTGGCTTCGTGGCCACCTATATTCTTTTCGCCGCAGAGAACATCATCAGTTTTTCGGGCAGCTTGTTCCATGTGTACATCAGCGAGCGGACCATGGTGTTGGTTCAGTGCATCTTGCTTATCCCCTTGGTGTTGATCCGCGACTTGACCAAGTTGTCGTTCACGTCGTTCACGTCCTCGGTGTTCATCTTGGTGGGCTTGGTGATTATCTTCTGGTTCCTGGGCTTGCAGTTGGTGCAGCACGGGCCCGGGCCCAATATCGTCAACTTCAACCCCAGCACGTGGTCCATGTTGGTGGGCGTGGCCGTGACGTCTTTCGAAGGCATCGGGCTCATCCTTCCCATCGAGGCTTCCATGGAACGGCCCGAGCGGTTTCCCTGGGTGTTGCTGGCCTCGATGATCTCCATCACGGCGTTGTTTGTGATGATCGGCGTGGTTGGCTACTCCGCCTTCGGCGACAAGGTCAAGTCCATCATCATCTTGAACTTGCCCCAGGCGAACCCGGCCGTGCAACTGATCACGGTGTTGTACTCGGTGGCGGTATTCTTGACCGGGCCGTTGCAACTCTTCCCGGCCATCAAGATCGGCGAATCGCTCATCTTCAACTCCACGCTCTTCATTCCAAAGCACCAAAAAAGGAGCTCGCCTGAAGGCAGACTCTACCATACTTCAGGAAAGTACAACCCACAAATTAAGTGGATGAAAAACTTGTTTCGGGCCATTTTTGTGGCCTCCATCTCGTTCTTGGCCTATGCCAATGCAAACAATATCGATAAGTTTGTCAGTCTCAATGGGTGTTTTGCGTGCATTCCGTTGGTGTACATATATCCTCCTTTGATCCATTTGAAGACTTACAAGCGAGGAAGAAGGCAGTGGGATGTGATGAAGGCTTTTGACTACATTTTGATTGTGGTTGGGGTCATGGCGGTGATTTACACGACGTACCAGATTCTCTTTGCCATTGAGTAGGTGAGGCAGATGAGGCTGACGAGGCTGACAAACGAGGCTGACAAACGAATCAGAGACAGACGAGGCAGACAAACGAATCAGAGACAGACGAGGCAGAGACAGATTGAACAACAAACAAACCAAGCTCCAATCGCTTCTTAATAAGGCCTTGGCTAAACAGCATTATCAATCTAGGCAGTGGCCCTGGTGGCATCATGTAGGAGCCAAGCATGCACGAACGCGTCTGTATGCAGTACGCGCGATCCCCCAACATCAAGGCCAGTCCGTCATCAAGCCACCACCCCACAGCGCACCCGCCTCCCACGCTAAAGACCTCCACCGCCCAAAGAGCCATCTCGTCCTCTTCCAGCAGTCTCAGCGGTGCTCCCAGCTTTGCCCCCGTGTCTTTCACATGTCGGCTCGCGCAGATACAAACGTTCTAAACGATGTGAAGCACCCGCCCCTCCCCAGCGCCACCATCAACCCTAAAAAGAGACCCGAGCTCAAAAAACCTCTTTCTTGCCAGGGCTGCCGTCTCCGCAAGGTCAAGTGCAACATCGCCTCCGAGAACCCCTGCTCCAATTGTGTACGACTATCGCTTGAATGTGTGCAATTCTCCAGCGATATGCGAACAAAGAGGCCAAGGGCCACATATGTGCAGTCACTCGAGAGACAGGTCAAAGAGATTACGGAGTTTTTCGACGACTTGGAGGCCCTCGCAACGCCGCAAGAGAAGGTGTTGTACTTGAACGCCAATGCCGGATTTCTCCGCCTGTGGAGCCTGGGTCGGCCTGCCGGCACAGCGGAGGAGCCAGGAGAGGAACCAACAAAACCAAGAGAGGAATCAAGAGAGGATCCAAGAGAGGATCCAAGAAAGGAACCAACAAGGCCAAGGAATGATCCAAGGAATGATCCAAGAGAGGATCCAAGGAATGATCCAAGAGAGGATCCAAGGAATGATCCAAGAGAGGATCCAAGAGAGGATCCAAGAGAGGAACCGCCAAGAAAGGTGCCGGCAACCGCTCACACCCCCGCCCCCTTGGCGTACAAGCCCATCAGCTTATACCAAAACCATTTTAGCCCCCTAAGCTCAGGCACCAGCACGCAGCACGGGCTCGAGGAGAAGCGCATCCTCCAAAAGTTGGCCAAAGACCCCGAGGTGTTGCTTTGCCTCCGTCTTTTCTTCACGTGGCAGTACCCGAGCCACAACATGTTCGTGTTCCGGGAATCGTTCTTCGTGGACTTCTTTCTGTCCAACGACAACCTGAACTACTGCCTGCTGGTACTCGTGTTGAGCTTGTGCAGCTTGGGCTCCCGCATGGCCAAGGACGAAAAGGTGTACCGCAACTCCATCGAGTACTACCGCGAGGCGAGAAGCGCCTTGTTGCGGGACTTTGAAAACCCCTCCATCACGTCCGTGCAGAGCTTCTTGCTCTTGGCGTTCTACGATATCTGCAACGGCCACTACTCCACCGGCTGGATGCTCTCGGGAAACGCCATTCGCATGGGCTACGATCTCGGGTTCCAGCTCAACCCCGAGGTGTGGTTTTTGAGGAGCTCGCTGGAGAAGATCAAGGACCTTGATGTTTCTATCCGGTCGCGCATCTACTGGGGCTGCTTCATGGCCGACCACTTCATCAGTTTGGTGTTGGGCAAACCCTCGCTTCTCAAGGTTTCCGACGCAACCATCCCGGACTCCGAGGACTTGCCCGAATTGGACTGGATCAACGAGTACAAGTACATTCCTCGCCACCCCGAAGGCTCCCACAAGCCCATCCCCGACACAAACATCTCGGTGCCCCTCAGGTACTTGATCAACCTCATCAAAATCCTGGACAACATGTTGAGCGACGTCTTTACCAACGACAGCTCCACGCACCATGACTATAGCCTCTCGCTGCGGCTCCTGAAGTTGTTTGAGTACAATGCCCAGATCATGGACTGGAAGAAAAACCTCCCCTCGGAAATCAACTGGGACCGCCTGAACTTGGAGCTCACCTCCGACAACCCGACCATCTCCAGCGTGCGCTTCTACTTCTACATTTTGTTGCTCTGCCTCAACCGGCCGTTTGTTGGGTTCCACGACTCCGAGTTGGGCAGGAAAAACGCCCATCTTTTCCCTGCCACCATTTGCTTCGATGTCATTGACGATTTGGTCGTTGCCATCACCAAATTCCGCAACCTGCACGGCCTTAGCTATGCCTCTATATTTGTGGTGTACTGCAGCATCCTCTCCATCTCGGTGATTCTCTTGACTTCGTCCAGTCTCGATTCCCTTGGCGAAAACAGATTGAAGTTTTTTTTGGGCGTGTTACGCGAGTGCTCCAGGACCTGGGGGTTGGCGGAGAAGTCCCATAAGATGATCGAGATGCGGCTCCAGAACCAGCATGCGGATTTCACGGCCAGAGACACCGCTCGAGCGACGCCTGACACAGAGCTCGACGAGCCCAAGGAGCCCAAGGAGCCCAAGGAGTCCATCACAAAACTGGGCCCCAAGCTGGGCCCCAAGCTGGACCCCAAGATGGACCCCAAGATGGACCCCAAGATGGACCTCAAGTTGGGCCCCAATATAAACCCCAAGCTGGAACCCGTGCTGGAACTGCAACTCGTGCTGGAACCCGTGCTGGCCGGCAAGCTGGAGTCAGCCATAATAAAGGCGGAACTGGCTGATGGAGTGCAATTACTCGCCAGTCTTCCCGATCTGCTTCCGTCGGCGCATTTGCTGGACCAAGGCAACATGGGGGAATTCGATCAATCGACGTATGAGTTTTTTGGGGGGCCTCCAGTGTTGATGACGTCAAACTTGGTGAATGAAGACTGGGAAGCACTTTTTCCGGACTCCATTTTCAATCACATGTGAGAGGGCAAAGCCCTTTATCTCCTGACTGTGCCGCTCTTCTCCTGGGCATCTCGCCATTTGAGATGTATTCTTTGACTTGATGCAGGAATGTTGTGCCCGAATTGGAGATAATTCTGGTGTGGTGCCCAGAATGAAGGATGATTCTTGATGTGCCCAAATTGGAGATATTCTGGAATACAAAATCGGAGAAATTCGGGAATGTGCCCTAAATGGAGATAATTCGGGAATGTGCCCAAAATGAAGGGTAATACTGGAATGTGGTGGCCCAAAATTAAGCATGATTCTGGAATGTGGTGGCTCTAAATGTGACGAGAAGACACTCTTAATGATTGGAGTTTGGGCCGCCCACCTACAGGAGCATCCACTCAAGATGTTCTTGCATTTGCACCAGGCTCCGAGAGTGCCTCGAAATGTTGCATAGAGGGCAGATTCCTCTTTGCATGCGGTGTAAATATGACGAGGACAATTTCGAAGATCAAGATGACCGAGGCCAGTCACTAGACCAGTCAAAAAGACCAGTCAAAAAGACCATTCGAATAGACGAGTCAACCAGGCCATTCAAGGCCATTCAAGTAGGTCGGTCAGGTGGGTCGATCATGTGACCTTTAGACCAATCTAGTATTCTCTGATTATGCGCATATAGACAGTGTTCTGACCTTCCAATTGCTTGAATATGGGCATCAACCTCGAATCTTTCAACCTGAATCCTTCATCCTGAATCTTTCATCCTCGAATCTTATCCTGAATGTTTCATCCTTCGTTCAGTCCACTCACTTATATACAGGAATGTGTACATCTCACTGGGATTTCCAAAACATCGTCGCCATTCATTAAATTTCCGGAGTTTGGCCGAATTCATCCTCGGTATCCCTCATGTCCAACCTCCGGCAGAACTGGTCGCATGGAGTGGGCTGGTTCGACTGGTACTGGTCCCAGCGCTGAGCCTCAAGCAGCACGTGCTCTCGCTTGCTCTTTAACCAGTGTCTTGACATCTCGGGCACCTCTTTCATGCAACCACTGATATACATCAATAGCGGGAGTTCCATTCCTGGATGCAATGGCATCTCGCAAAAGGTCTTGCAAAAGGTCTCGCCAAAGGTCTCGCAAAAGGTCAACAGATCCTCTGCAGGGCAGCAATGGTAAGGCAGGGGACTCCCACAAACACTCCACTGGACAGCAGCACGGCTAGAAGCACGCGTCAATCTTTCGTCACTTCCGAGGACCCCAGGTCCCAAATGCTTTCATCCACAAAGTACAACCAGTTGAAGCCGTTCCACGAGCTGATGACGCCCACCGCGCAGTACACGCTGACAATCATGATTTTCAAGAACTCCAACCTCTTCAAGAACTCGAAGCGATGGTCAAAGAGGTCGAGCAACGACACAAAGAGCGTCACGGGGATCAAGCCCAATATGTAGAGCGACGACACGCGGTCCCACAGCGAAAAGTGATGGGATGCGGAGTGCGTGGGCAACCGCACGGCCTTGCCAAACAAAAAGTAGAACATGAGGTGCCACAAGAACGTGTACAACACCTTCACAAGCCACTCTTCGCACGTGAAGATGAGCGGGAAGAGCGACACGTGGCCGCAGGCCGCCAAGAGGTTGAAGGAGCTCAACAAGCGGCGGTCTCGCGTCACGAGGAACAGGCACGGGAAGATCACCAAGAGGATTGCCTTTTCGTGCACGTGCCAGCCAAAGAGGAACGACGCGTACCCACAGAGCGTGAGGGCCCCCACGAAGCGCTCGAAGTTCGGCTGGATGAAGAGCGGGATGAGCGCCATGGCCTGGTAGAAGAGCGTCAAGAGAAAGGTCAACTTGGGCGTGATGGTTGGGAGAATGAGAAACTCCACGTCGCCCACGAGTCCTCGCGTCGACAGGCTGACGAGCTGCGACACTGCCAACGACGCCGGGTTGAAGTGAAGCATCTTCTGGAGCGGCACCCGCGCCAACGGGATTTGCTTGTACACCTGGATCAAGCACCTGTCCATGAACGAGTACACTGCCCAGAAGTTCGGGGCCCAGTATGCGTGCGTGAGGCCACGGGAAAAGGGGAAGAGCCGCTCTAGGAGCTGCGGCACTAGGCCATGGTAGACAAATGGCGCAAACGCAAGCGAGAAAATGCAAAGCACCACCACGGCGAGGTGGGCCATGTGGCGCCACTTGACCAAACGCATCGCGTTATGGCAGAAGCCGAATTTGGTGTCGTAGGCCAAGTTCAACGTGTAGGCACGAAGCAAGAAGATGAACACGGCCGGCGCCAAGTAGAGGTAAATATGCTTGAAGCAGAGCAAGACGCTGAAAGCCACCGCACATACCACATGGCGCCTTAGGCGCGCGGCGTTGATCATCACCACCAAGATGCCATACATCATACCGTTATACTGGAAGTGCATGTGGTCGATGATGAACAACCCAGGCGACAAGAGCAAGCTGCATGCTATGGTCCTGGCACGGGCTTTTTGCGCCAGCAGCGTGGTGGAGTCCACGTACCATTGTAGAGCAAAGACCAAGACCAACTCGGACACAACCACCGAAGCTCTCTGGAAGTATACCGTCGGGAGCAGGTAGTTGCCGAGCGGCACCAAATCTAAGCACCCGTCGGCTTTCACCTGCGGCGGCACAAGGTAAGAGAGCACGAACTCGAAGTAGGCGAAAAACGGCGGGTAGTCGAGCGTCCACTGCGACGTCTTGTCCGTATACCACTGCACAAGTGGCAATTGATGGGTGATTGCCATCCAGTTGCGATGCACCTCGAAGTCCGTGGAGTGATATGCCGTGAAGAGGAGCACCTTGAGGGGTAGCGATAGCACCCATACGCGGGTCAATGAGCCGTCCGCTAGAGTCATGGTTCAGTTTCGCTTGCCGGCGGCTGATGATACTGAATGTCTCTCCACGCGAATAAAGATATGATCGAGACCCAGCAGTCAGTGAGTAGATCAATAGACTCAAATATTAATCCCGTATGTGGCTGCGTGCGACTGTCTAGATGTTGCGAACAGGCCCTAATAGTGTGAATGTGAGTAGTTGGCACCAAAGTAATTCAATCAAGGTTAATGATCGTCGGTTGAGCAGATGGTCACTTCAATAAAACGTGATTCAGCAATGTGGTCAGTTGGGGTCAATGAAATCAATGAAAAATGCAGCCAAATGTTGAAATGCCACGCGATCAGTCAGCTCTCAGATGAAATAAATTGTCAGAGAACAGATGGTCAGGGAACAATGGTCAGGAAACAATTACCAATTGGTCTCCGGTCTAAAACGTGGGTCCAATGGTTTAGGAAAATGATCCGGTGGCAATTGCCGATACTTTGGACAAGGCTGTGTGTTGGCTGGGAAACGCTCCTGTCAAGAAGGTGAAGCGCCTGTATAATTCGCTGGCACCGGAAGAGGGGCTTCGAGGGGTAATATCACAAAATGCGTGTAGGGAATGGTAGTGCTTGACACCCAGTGGCCTTCTATCAAGCAGTGGGTAGGACTCGTGGCAGTTAGCCTGTAGTAACAGCGGGGTGGAAGAAGTGTAGAAGTAGAGGTGTGAAATGCGCGGTGGTAGTGCGCAGCACAAATGCGTAATAGTTCATGGATATTTATGGTTGATTCTTCAGTGCTATAGAAAATGTGTTTGAATCTCTAAAGGGGATCATCCGTATATGGAAAATCTGGCCAAGCTTCCACCTAATTATTTGGTGTCATATCGTGAGATTACACAGTTCCATCCCAAAGCATCGGAAATACTTCTTTGCCATTTAATTTTATCACACCTTGTGCTAGGTGTGTTGCAAACTCACAAGAATGAAGTGATGTCAAAACGAACAGATTGAAACTATAGCTCTCATCACAAAATCTTAATCCTCTTCGTTCTTCAAAACCTTAGGGCTCAACAGGCAAGATAATCCCCGAACTTTGATCATGTCGGACTTCAATGATACTTCAATGCAACCGTTAGCGAGGGATGTGACCATGTCCCATTTCAATATCAATATCAAAGAGGGCTTTTCTACTTCCTTCCGAAGGTCCTGCTCAGCATTCCGTTACCTCTAGGCCCAATGTTATTTTCATGCCCTGGCAGATCCAGTGCTAAGAGAACTCAAGAATGAGGACTCATTTCTTTTGCAACAAATACAAGTCTCAATGATAGCTCGTGCCCCGTTTTGTGAATGCTTTCATGCACCATGATTCCAAACAAGTGGAGCTTGCTTCAAGCCATTCAGTCTGCTGTTTCTGCTGAGTCTCTGCTGAGTCTCGAGAAATGCATCCCATGGCAATTGGTTAGGCATCCCGTGTATTTGTTTCATGTGAATGTCTCCTGAAAGCTTTTCGCGAAGAAACGCTGCTTTCCCATTCCATGCACAATCATTTTTGATTGGTGGCAATTGCAGAAAGTACCTTTGTTTCCATCACGTATGACCGTAGCGAAGGCGTCCAATTCTTCCCTCCCTCAACCTGATCGTAACCTTTTAGAAAATTCTTACTTTGAGCTTGCCACCATCTTTCGTGAAATCCCAACAGCACCCTTAATGCTTGGCCTCAAGGGGAGAGTGGACTGCAATGAATGTCCCGTTTCTCATGTGGCTTCACCCTTTTAGAATAGAGTCCGACTTGGATTTCAGTCCTTCCAAATCATCTTCATCTTTCCTATTTATAGGGCTTTTCTCTCAAGCAGTGTGGTGTAGTGCCCAGTGTAGAGTACCAGCGTGGCGTGGCGTGGCAGTAGGGAGCTGAGTGGTGTACAGCGCGGTGAGAACGCGCATTGTACACCCGTGCCTCCTGGGGGGTTCCAATCCATCATGCTTGCACAAAAGATTGCAGACGAGGCTACCGCTTGCTTCGAGCGGGTTCCGCTCCGTGCGGCTAAGCCCGGGGTGCGGCTGAACGGCGTGGTGGAGTGGACGGTGCTTGCGGCCGTGGTGGCCGTGGAGGATGGCGTGCCCTCCGTGGTGACGCTCGCCACCGGGGTCAAGACCATGCCCAACGAGGTACGGGCTCTCTCGGAGGGCACTTTCGTGCATGACTTGCACGCGGAAGTTCTCTGTCTCCGGGCCTTCAATCAGTACCTTGTGCTGGAGCTCTCGGGCGAGGCGCCCATGAAGTACTTGGAGAAGCCTCGGGCGCCGCACGGGAAGCACGTCTTGCGTCCTGGGGTGGCCTTGGCGCTATACATCTCCGAGCCGCCATGTGGCGACTGTTCCATGGTGGAGTGTCCGGCTGGCGCCCGCTGGGATCGCCCTGTGGGCGAAGAGGGCGTCAAGTCTAAAGACGACCCCAAAGACCCCAAAGAGGCCAGGGCCGTCTCTGTGAAGCGGCAGAAACTTCTCCGCGGCCGCTCCAACTTCCACGACGTTGGCCTCGTTCGAACCAAGCCCGGCAGGCTCGATAGCAAGGTGTCGTACTCCAAGTCGTGCTCGGACAAATTGGCCCTCAAGCAATACACGGGCGTGCTTAATGCGGTGCTGAGTCTCTTGATCGAGCCTATCCATCTTGACTACTTGGTTTTGCATTCGGCCAAATTCTCCGCCGCTGACTTCCGCCGCTGCTTCGACACGCGTCTTGCCTCGGCGCCGCCGTTTCCGCTTCGGTCGCTTCCTTTCGCCAAATGCATGTTTGCACACTCAAAACAGCCTGGCCGGGTGCCTCTGCCGTCAAGCACCGTGTACAGTCCGGTGACAATGAAAGGCCACGTGATCACAAACGGCGTCAAAAACGGAGGCTTTGTCAAAAACAAAAAGCCCAAGCCCTCGGCCTATAGCCACGTCTGCAGAAGGTCTCTTTGGATGCAGGCGCGGGCCCTCCTCCCAGAATACGACTCCTATTCGGCTCTAAAAGCCAGCAATGGCGCTCGCCAGGCCTTGAAGGAAACCGGCCGCACCCTGCTAGGCTCGTGGCCTCGGTCCACATGCGACGATTTCTTCAGTCTTTGTGATGGGCTGGGGGCTGAGAAGCTGATCCACACGCGGGAAGCTGGCCAGCGGCCAAGCGGCCTGAAACTGGCTTGAACGACTTGCTAGGCACGGCCTATGGATTACTACTTGATGTTAATGCTTCGAACATCATGTGACGGCGTGACCTTGATGGAGTTAGCGTTTTGCATATCATTTCAATCAAAGGTGCACCGGAGTTGATCGACCCGGCCACCATCCGATGGACTTGGCGCAATGCAGTCGACCCGGCTGGACTCTGCAGTCAAAAAGTGCTCATGCGTTTTCGTCATCGCTGGCGCTGGCATCGCTAGAATCCGCATCTTCGGGCTGGTGTTCCGCCGCCTCGACGTTGGATGCATACTCTGCGCTCTGCAATAAGTCGGTGAGCTTTGCATTGCTTCTCACATAGTTGACCGGCTTCAAACCATGCCTATCAGTGACCTTGGCATCACTTCCGGCGTCAATCAAGTTATCTATGATGAAGTACCCGTGGTCGGGCTCGTCGGCAGCGTACTTGACGGCCAAATGCAACGGCGTATCGCCGTCTCGGTTTTTCGGGTCAATCTCCACGCCCTCGATGTCCAACACCATATCTATGAACTCCCAGTTGCCCAATTGCGTTGCTATATGCAAGGGCGAGTTGCCCGAAATGACCTCCTTGGTGGTGTTGATCAACTGCGCCACTTTGGTGTCGTCGTCCCCGAGCTCGCCGGTGATCGCCGCCAAGAGCTCGGTGTTGTTTCTGCGAGCGCTTTCTAAGATCTGCTCTGAATACGAAGCTCCTTCCATGGCACGGGTCTCTTATAGCTGCTTGTGAATGCGCTCTTGATGGCTTCTTGAATGCGAAAATGTGCTTCCTGAATGTGCTTTTGAATGGGCCGATTCTGTGGGGCGTTACACTGGGAATGAACGGAGATGGCTATGCCTTGCAATTGCTTTGTGTTCTTGGCGGGGCAGAAACGGACCGTGGGGACAAGGGATCACGTCAGTTTCGCAGGCCCTTCCGGGCGCGGTGCACGGGTCTTTGCTCGGCTACCTTGAGCCGGCGCTTGCGCATGGGTGGGTGCTCACGTGCGCACCCTCTTGCCTCCGAGCAAGACTCCGCAATACTCACCGACTCCGCAATACTCCTCCCCAATACTCCTCCCTAATACTCCTGCTACCACCCTACCCCCCTCTCTCTCACATCAGCAACACTACAACATGGTCAAAGGAATCATTGCGCCTTCCATCCTAGCCTCGGACTTTGCCAACTTGGGGTGCCAGTGCCACAAGATGTACGACCTGGGCGCCGACTGGCTCCATATCGACGTCATGGACGGCAACTTCGTGCCTAACATCTCGTTGGGACCTCCTATTATTAACAGCTTGAGAAAAGAGATTCCTCGTGCTGCAAACAACCACAAGACCTTTTTCGATTGCCACATGATGGTGGCGGAGCCGGAGAAATGGGTCGCTGAGATCGCCAAGGCAGGCGGCGACCAGTACACCTTCCATTACGAATCGACCAAGGACCCCGTGGCCTTGATCAAGCTCATCAAGGAGAACGGCTTGAGGGCCGCATGTGCCATCAAACCTGGCACCGCAGTGGAGGTGTTGTACGAATTGGGCGACTCCTTGGATATGGCTTTGATCATGACGGTGGAGCCCGGGTTTGGAGGACAGAAGTTTATGCCGGAGATGATGCCCAAAGTGGACGCCTTAAGAGGCAAGTTTCCCAATTTGAATATCCAGGTGGATGGTGGCTTGGCCAGAGACACCCTTCCTGCTGCGGCGGATGCAGGGGCCAACGTCATAGTGGCGGGTACTTCGTGCTTCACGGCGTCCGACCCCGTGGAGTTTATCGGCTGGATGAGAGACACCGTGGATGCCAGTTTGAAGAAACGTGGAGTCTACAACTGACCATGGGACCACGGTTATTGATAATGCGAACCACGCTCTTGCCAGGTACTGTCCTTGCCTGAGGCATAGTCCGTGCCTGAGACATATTGTCCGTGCCTAGGACATATTGTCCGTGCCTGATGACTGCACTACATAGTTGATACACAAGTCCGGCCTCAAACCTTTCAGTTACACGCACCCTTTCTCATCACCGAAAGGGTCATCTTTGGTGAGCCGACTACCCGCTTGTGGGCACCGGCCCCACCGGGCCCTTCTACAGAAGACGCTCGAAAATCCATATTTGACTGCCTATGCCCAATCTAAAATGCCTGAATCCCAATGGTGGTGCCTTCTCCTGAGGCATCCGTAACCATGCTTGAAGCCGCGGAGTCCTCCACGGCGGTCCGAAGGGCCTTCCTGACCTTCTCCAAGTGCGACTCGGGCTTCTGCTTCTTTTCCTTCTTGATCACCGGCATATCAACCTCCATACCGCCTTCTTGCAGAGCCAACTGTTGGTTTCTCTTGGCGGCGAAACGGGCATTGCGCTCGAGCTTCTGGGCCCTCTTTTTGGAGAGGGTTTTTGTGATGACGCCGGTTCCACGGGCGATAATATCTTTATAGTAGGCGGCGGATTTGGGGTCATCTGGCTTAGAGGCCGCCGTGGCGGTGAAGGGCTTGACTGCCTTGGCACGGGCGGCTCGTTTTCTGGCGAGCCTTTGCTCGTGATTGCGCAGCGTGATGGCCTTGGAAGGCTTGTTGATGCTGAAGGTACTGGGCATTGTAGTGGTGAAAGAAGGGAGGATGATAAGCTCGGATGAGATGAGGAGAAAAAACCTCCCCTGTACTGCACAGAGGCGTCCGCGTGTCCAAAAAAAGAAATCTCCCGGGGGTGAGTCGAACACCCGATCTCAAGATAACAATCCAATTACAGTCTCGCGCCTTAGCCAGCTTGGCCACCGGGAGAATTACGGAACTGAAACAACAGTGGATCTTTATCATGTGAATTATTTATTTCTTCAAGAACAAACGTCATCAAAAGAGTATGAGGCCTTCAACCTTTTTGGATTCTATACGTCCACGTGAGCATCAGATCGGTATATTTTTCGACTCTTTAGATCCTCTTGAGTGCCAAACCTGTATACTTTCGGAGTCTAGGGCCACTTGAATCCGACCATGTTGCGTTATGATTTAGGGCCCATGCATCAATTTGCAAATGACCTTCAATGATTAGACGTGACCACATCAAGGCTGCTTCTTCTGTTTTACCAGGAGCCACGCCCATGTTCCGGCGTTGCTGTGTGTACCAGCACGCGACCTCCAGAACCCGCCAATCACTACCCAGAGAGCCCACAAGCGCAAACCACAAGACAACACAGTTCCCATGATCCCGACTCAGCACAGGATGGCATCCCATGTAGTATACCGCAGAGCATCCTGAGGAGTGGCCCGTGCAAGCTTGGTGGGTGTAAGCTGGCGATCTCGGTCACTCTGTCAATCTGTCACGTCAATTCAGGGACCCACTTAAGGATCAGGAAACCCTTCAATCTAACGTAGCTAAAGACGATGGACTGATCCGCAACTGCCCAAGGTTCAGTGCACAGGTCCTATCCAGCTAATTATGGCGATTGACTTCGCCATCGTGCTTTCACTGGTGCACATCCTAGCAGCACCTCTCAGCATCAAGACAAGTCCAACCATGGAACCTCTGATCGAGCCAAGCCCAACTCGAAACCATTTGAAAACCGAAAATCCCGTGCAAGTTTGAGCCATTGGAAATCTGGTTGTAGATCTGGTTGTAGATCTGGTTGTAGATCTGGTTGTAACATCTAATGCAAACGTAGAAGCACGAGATTTTGCATCAGCTCCCCTTTAGGAGGGTCATGCCTGTAGCATTGCCAGTGGCTAATCTACCAGCAGCTCGCGACGCGCCGGCCTCCTATTCCTCCACTTCACTCACGAAAACTCACCACCGCCCGGTGGGATGTTGCCCTCAGCCGAACATTCTTGGCGAGGATGATTCAAAGGATTGTTGACTGATTTCGTCCATTGTTGGCGATGGTTTGTCCATGAGAAACCATTGTTGACCCGTGAATGGTCCATTCAGGACCGGACAATTTCTTGTGCGGGAATTTCCTTAAGCGGGACTTCACTGAATGGGACTTGAGCGAGAATTTCATTGCATGGGGATTCCCTTGAATGGGGTCTCAATGGGGATTCCATTGGACTGGATTTCATTGAACGAGTTTCCATTCTCGTGAAACTTCGCCTCGCCCAAGCTTCCGATTGACCACATTGGTGCTCGGCAAATGCGCCAGAGGTGCGAACCAGGGTGTTTTTCTTGGACGGATGTGCTGTGCCGGACATTGTTTGCAGCAGCCACCGCCATTGTTCATGTTGCCTCGATGCCTTGCCCGTAGCGAGCCGGCGAAGCCCGCCACAGCCCAGAACCGCCTTGGGGACGTATGCAGCCCATGGTTGTTGCGTGCATGCAGTCCACTTCGATTGCCTCGAATACCGGGCCATTTTTCTTGCGTCGTCTTTCGATTCCCGTACCTCTCCGTCCGACCACAGGATGTCTCAGTCAATTGCGCCTTCTCAGCCCGATCCTGCGTCTGTTTCCATTCTTCAGCCCTTTCCATTCCACAACCCTTTCCATTCTACAACCCTTTCCATTCTGCAACAAATCCGCTCCTCCAGTGCCCCTCACTAGTCTCACTGCGCCTCCGCTGATCACTTTGCCAATGCACGATTCTGATGCATCCTTCCTGCCATACCATGTATGGAGTCCAACAAAGAACTGGATTCTTGCATTGTCGTTCAAGCAATTAGAACAATCACATCAATCCGCATCGATCCACTTCACATCTATCCACAGCACATCAATCCAGACAGATACGCCTTCAGGCCTTCAAACAATAGCTGGCTCTCCGGTTGCATGCACTGGCTAATAATCATGTGCGCCAGTTGGGCGCTCGAAGCTCCTCTAACGGCCATTGAGGCTGCACTCGCGCCAAGACACCATGTCTCTGTTGCCAGCGAAGCTTCAATTCTTGTGCCCCATTGGTCATCCATGCCTCGGACCCCAAGCCACCGATTTGGCACTTTTCTTGGGCGCCGCCCATGCCTATAAAGCCGCCATGCTCGGCACCATGGCCGGGTCCAGCACCGACTCAACTCCCCATGAGGTTTCTTCTTCCCTGCCTCGTTTTGCTAACCTGTGTGTGTGCCATCTTTGACCTGGACAGGTCCAGCGCCGTCAAGGGTATCTTGACAGACAAGGCACGCGAGAAAACCTCCAGAAAAAGGCCAAGGCGCAAGAAGCTCGATCACAAGAGCTTACTTGAGCGCTTCAATTTGACCACCACCGCTGACGCTGGCGCCATGGGTCCTGGGTATCCGTTGGCCACGGCAGGGGGGTTTCTTGGGGCGCTCTGCGTCTTGCTTTGTTAGGCAGATTTGTCAGCAAGTTTTGAGGCTGAGCTTCGTCTGATGTGTGAGTGTGTGTGCTTGGGTCGGGGTGTGAGCCCAAGTCCGAGTCCGAGCCGTTTGTACGGGAGTGCACACCCTTGCTCACTGACCAGCCGCGCGCTGGTGAAACATTGGATATGGCCAGATGCGAACTGGCCTGAGCCTAACGGAAGCGCCTGCATCAAACCTTGACGCGTGCGCGGGAACACTTAACTTCTCGGGTACATATGTCCCCGTCCTTCGTATTAACAATTGACGCCGAGATTGTCACTTGGCCCGCATTTGTCACCTGACCCGCGTTAGGTACTGGACCCACGTTAGGTACTGTCCCACGTTAGGTACTGGACCCGTGCTTGGCCTGGCCCAGGCAGAGGCGTTCTTGTATTTAGCCAATAAGATCTTCCCCCTGATTTCCCCATTGTTTCCTCACGTTGCCTTGCCTCTTACCGTGGATCTTCCCTGTCGTACCTGCGTGCGTGCCTCCATGACTCCGCTCCGCCGGGCCTATCCAGCTCGTCAGTGCCCGCCTGTTGTCGAGGCTGCACGGAGAGTAGTATGGGGCTTTTTTTAGCCACTAGAGTAGAGGCGCACGTTGTCGGCGACGTCTGAGCCCTAAGCCCCAACGCTGGCGGCTAAGTCATGAACCAACCTGGTAGTCGCCAGGAGCACTCGGGGCTAATCTTCCTCGGGCTATGCGTGCGCCAAGTGCAGATATGCCTGTACATACGTGGGCGGTGCTTCCCCAATTCGGGTGCATGTGCGCTGCGCCGAACCGTCCAGTTTGGCTATATAACCGGGCTTGGCTGTGCGCGCGCTCTCTTTTCTGTCAACCTTATTTCCCCACAATGTTGTTCTCGTCTATATCCGCCCTCGCCCTTGCCTCCTCTGTGGCTGCATCAGAGTTCTCGAGTGCTTTGAGCAACCTCGGCCGCATCGCTCCCTCCGACACCGCTGCGCAGAGGGCCTGGCTCTCCAGCTTTGCCGCCCTTTCCGAGGCCGGAGGACTCACCTCGGCCTTGGGCGATGGTTCTTTTGCCATCCCATCCACCCTCAACAGCGAGCAGTTGGCTCTCCTCAATTCCATCACTCGTGCTGAAGCTAACGTCACTGTCTCTGGTCTGGACTTTCCCACTGCTACTGAGGACTTTCTCGTCAGTACTGATGCGGACTATCTCACTGGTAGCGATGGGGACTATTACGGTACTGATGAGGACTATCTCACCGAAACTGATGAGGACTTTGCCACTGGTACCCAAGGAAGTGCTTATGTCCCTCAACCCACTCACGGCGCCGTCAATGGCACCAACGGCACCGCTTTGATCTCCAGCGGTAGCATCTCGCTGCACACTGCGGGAGCTGCTTCCGGATCCAGCGGTGGCTCGTCTGGTTCGTCTGGCTCGTCTCGCGGAAGCGGTTCTTCCTCCGCTGGCTCCGGCTCGCTGTCTTCTTCTGCTATGGCTGGACGTGAGGCCCCAATAGTTGCCGGCGCTCTCTTAGCTGGCCTTTCTATTCTTTTGATGTAAGACTAAGCTTAGTGGGTCCGTAGCGTGGGCTCTCGCTTAGCGGGAGCTGCCGTTTGCTAGTGTGCTTACTGCTGGCCACATGCGCGCTTCTTATAGCATTGTTTGAGAGGTTGAGGTTTATGACATGCTTGATTGTAACGTGCGCTGATGGTTGCATGAATGCGTACCCCGGTGCGTCGAACGGACTTTTAAATAGTTCAGCCAAATGAATGCCAACGTTTACTCTTTAAATCGTAAGAGGGTTGCAATACCCCGCTCCATTGTGGATTTCTTGCGAGGGCTCCCTGCTTCATGGATGCTTTATGCAATTCGTTTATACAGTTCGGTTTCTGCAATTGCGTTTTTCAATTCCGCTTTATACAATTCTGCTTCATGAGTTTGCTGCTGCTTTGATAAATCCTTCTTCCCAGTTATCCTTCGTCATCTGATTCGCATTATGCTGTCTGCCACCTACCATTAACCAGCAAAACTATCCTCGGGCCACGCCTCCGGGGTCATTCTACCCATTTAGATCCTCACCGTACTTCAATCAAGCTCATTGAGGAAATTGGGATTGTTATTGAGCTTCATGCGGAACTTATCCCACCAGTTGTCGAACACCTTCATGGGCACTTTGCCCGAGGAATCTATGAACCCGCCAAGGTAATTATACGCGTGCTTGACAATCTTGTTAGCCAATTGAGCAATCTCCAGCTGTGACGTAGGTGCTGGTTGCAGCGCCGGGGTGTGTGACGGCAAAATGGTCTTCTGCGAAGCCTTGGCCTGTTGTAGCAGCGCCTCTGCTTGGGGCGTGGGCTCAATGGAAATGCCAATATTCAAGACCACCTGCTCTGCATTTGCACCACCATCGCTATCGTTCATGATGTCGTCCTCGTCCAAGGCGTGTGAGTTTCTCCCTGCAGCCATGCCTGTATTGAGCTTGAAGATGGTGGAAGGCTTGGCCGGGTTCAAGCCTCCAAGCAACTTGAACTCCGGCAGCTTTGGGAGTTGGAAATAAACCAACGCCGTGAACGCCGGGTCCACGAATTCTGTTTGGGGAAGCAAGAAAATCGCTATGTGGTTGATGTTGCCAGCATTGGGGATACTGAACACGAACTTGGTGGGCTCAACTTGTTGGGCCAATTGCATGGGTCTTCCTGAACAAACGGCGCCGAACATGTTGACGAGGCCGTGCAATGATTCTAGTTTGGTTGAAGGGAGTGTTGCAGTAGCTTGCTTCCTGTGTCTTGCTTCCTGTGTCTTGCTTCCTGTGTCTTGCTTCCTGTGTCTTGCTCCCTGTGCTAGCGGAATGGGGTCATACCTTATCAACTTGGCTGCGCGTTGTTACCCGCATTTCCGGCACGCTCGAGAATCTTCTTAAAGTTTCGCGCTCCTCTTCACCCAATTCCCCAGCAACCTGGCCACGCAACTCACTTGGACCGGCAACTCACTTGGACCGGCAACTCACTTGGACCGGCAACTCACTTGGACAGACAACTGTTGGAGTAGTTGGCATGGCGCTGCATTTGCAATGCTTTTTATTTGTATTGCCGACGTCACTGGGGGGGCGTTTCCCAGTACCCCCCTGCACCAATGACTGTTGTGGTCATGACTGCTTCGCAAAGGCTTGTGAAGTGGCCATGAGCAATGGATGACCTAGAAGGAGCCTTTAGCAGACCAGGGCCCGCCCTGGACCGCGCTTGACTGTTCCCGATACTACCGTCCTATACCAACACACTGCATATACATATTTCTCATCTCCGAGCTTTGCTGGTGGTTTTGAGAAAGAGGCACTGTGACATCTTCCTGTAAACCTCTTGGTAGGCTTCGTAAGCAACCCGTCATTCCTGTAGAGTCTCTTTCACTGTTCTTTAGTCTCTTGTATCAGCGCAATCGCACCCATGATTTTCGTGTTAGTCACGATCCCATAAGTTAGTTTTCAGTGATGACCCAGCTGGTGGCCAAACCGCCACCGAGCATCACCACCTTTTCGGGACCGGCATAGATGGTGCTGAGCCGGTCGAAAGTGAAATTGTCGCCAACCACCGGCCCACAGTTGCCGTGCTCCCCCCACCCCCATGCCACCACGTTGTTGTTGGCTAGAAGCATGAGTCCATGTTCACTGCCCACTTCTAGACTTAGCACTTCGGCGCCGCCATACCGGTAGAGTTGGCCGTGCAGGTTATTGCCGAACAGATATATGGGGCCGTCGCCATGCGCAGGCGGGCCAGCCCCTGCGTCCTTGCAATAGTGAAGAGACGACCACATAGCCTTGATTATCGTTGCGTCTGCCATGGGGCGTAGGTCGTGTTCACCCGGCGCTTTGTCTCCCCAAAAACGCACGTCTCGGTCGCCTATTAGAACCGTCCGGTCTCTGCCCACACGGATGCCGTGCACTGTGCCCGTGTCTAGTAGTCGAGGACTCCACACCGACGGCCGTGGCTTTGTTTTGCCACCTTTGCTAACAAGCTCTTCCTGCGGCCCCAACTGCCCCTTGCGGCACGCCCCCCAACCAATAACGCGTCCGGAGCTGTATCTGACCAAGGTATGGGAGATGGAAGACACAAGTTCAACCACACGGTCCGTTATCGGACAGGTCATCTTCAGAGAGAATAAGATCCTCTGTGGGGCTCGTGCATGCGTAATGGTCTCGCCTAGGCCCAACTCTCCCTTGAGGCCTCTCCCGCACGAGTGCAAGTGGCCCTCCGCGTCACATAACACCGTCCATTCCCAACCGGCAGAGACATCTGTCCATTTCCCGGGCACTGCAGAAAACTTCTTGAGAATTTGCGGCCCCTCACTGCCACACTGACCAAATTGATTGTCCCCGGCCGCATAGAGGTTGCCGTTGGGATACAAGATGAACGAGTGGTTTCCTCCAAACGCCAATTTCTTGGGCATTGCCTCCTCGAGAATACCCTCCACTGTTTGAAGGGTTGACTGGTCTTGGTCATTGCCCAACCCCAATTGGTAGGAGCCGTTCGACCCGCAGCATAGTACCCTGTAGCCCATGCCAGAGCCAAATCAAGGCCATGCAGTCGTAAAGAGGTGCGCCGGTAGCAAATCAGTACACCCACGGTATGCTCCAAGCCACGTTTATAGGTACGTAGTCTGTAGGTGAACAAACAACATCCTACAGTCATGGCCAAGACTTGATTCCTCGCACGCCACCAATTGCTGCCAAATATGTGACACATAGCTCTCACTACCCCAATTGCCACAAAACACCGTGTTCACAAACATTGCAACAAACCACAGTATTAAAAGAAAGGCCCACGAATATGCCTGAGAGATTGAATTGGGAAGAGGACTTCATTTGCTCATATCAAGCTGAAGCTTATCTGATGATGTCTCCAGTTTAATCAAGCCACAAGCCTGCTTACACATTGGTGATTAATCCCTTTGGTTGGAGGTTAGTTCGGTAGCAGGAAGACCTTTGGTTTGATTGGCCGCTATTGCTAAGAGAGACAAGACATTATTCACTCACCACGAAAGTCTCTTGTAAAGAAGAAGAGACGTTCAGGGCTGAGAGCACGGGGTATTGCAAAAATCGACCTTCCGGCATGCACTCTGAGGGAGTCCATCCTCTTTCAGTGGTGGATGCAACTGGCTGAACCTTTGGCGGGCACAAGCTGCCTTATCATTTGGATGTTTCAAGTCGTAGATGGAGAACCCTCCGGTTGTTAATCACTTCGCCAAATGCGACCGCGACACGGAATCGGCCATATCTGATTTATGGGTACCAGAGATCCCATATTCAAGCAATGGACATAAGAAACCATCAAATGTAAGGGCAGCCAATTCCAATAAAGTGATGAAATTCAAATGCAAAGCACCAGGCTGTCAGATTCTCTTACCGTGTGGTGGTGCAAATAGATGATTCGCTGCGGAACCCAAAACCCGGGAATCTCTGGTGATTAAGCACGAAGCCTGACACCGGCAGGTTTGAGACCATGCGTTTCCACTTCTGGAATCAGAACCTCCCAACTTCTGTCCAATTATCTAGCCCTCCAGCTGGCGGCGGCGTAGTTGTGGTTCTGTAGCTCGGTACCCCAGACGTAGCGTTCGTCGAGGCGCAGGGTTCGTCTCGGCCCAGCATCGGTCGCAGCCCAGCATCAATTTCGGAAGCAACCACTAAAGATGTTTCTCCTATAGAAGTCTCTGCCCACACTTCCGCTCGCACATCGCAAATAATTTTGCACCCATGCATATTATCGTACCCATGTCTGGCCGCTATATACAGGAATCCAATGGGACTCACTGCTCGTAGCCTTTGGTCCTCCTTCCTTTCTACCGCCAGCATAAAGCTGTTGGAACGTGGGAATAAGTGCCTCTGCAGGCACTGGATGCTCACCTGACTGTATACAGATGAAACAAGAGTTGAAGAGGTGGACGGCTTAGGTCTGTGTGCACACTATGCACAAGAGCTTATTTAGAAGGGATTAAACAATGTCTCTCCCTCTACCTCCTGATTGAGCTGTTGTAATGACGACGATAGAGCCCTACAGCGGGCTGCGGCTAGTAAAGGGCCCTTCTCTTTATTTAAGGAAGGGCTGCCGCCCCAAAGGTAGGATGCAATCAATCATAAAAGAAAATAAGCCTAGTATATTTGGAATGTAGGAAACAAAAGAATGGCAACTGAAGTTCCAGAATTAAAGAAGTTGTTACAAGACAACGTGACAACTACACCAGACTATGGGAGAGTGCATTACAACTCCCAACAAAAGCATCCCTCAGTTCCGCGTATTCCTACTTCTACACTAAGCAGTGTAGACCAAAGGCTACGGATGTGGTCGTGCGCAACCCATAAATGATAGGGCTGGCCACCGGGTGGTGCTTCATTAGGCCAAAGTCACTTTTCCCGGGCGAGACCGGTCCCCCAGGCAGTTCACCAAAACCAAGACTTTCCTACCAAATATAGAGTCACTGGGCCCAGGGGTCGAATTTTGAACGCTCCTCAGGTCCAAACCCTATGTGTTAGACTATCCTGTCCTTTTCGCAGCAAAAGTACTGTATCCGCTGTCCATTGAAAAGAGGGCCAACTATGCCGCCAACTTTGAACCCAAAATCTGTCGGAAAAATTCACTACAAAATCTTCAGCAGAAAATAACGAAAGCGCCCTCTTCATTGGCCAAAAGACCAAAGTCTACGCAGAACTACTTCTGCCCAGGCCGTCTGCACGTGACGGTTATATGCTGCACTCTGCATACACAAGCGATGCGCAGCCCCCACTGGACACTTCGGCGAGCACACGCGGCCTGCGGGCGAGAGGTGTGGCGATGGCGACCAGGTTTAAAAAAAATTTGCTCGGAATTGACCGCAACTTCCCGGATTTAGCAGGGTACATCGGGTATGCGTCGTCTCAGAACCCGGCAGTGGTGGCCGCTCTTTTCGCCCCATACCTTCGGACCATTGTTTTCGGCCCACGAGACGCGTCTTGAGGCACGGGTCTGCGGCCGGAAAATTGGCCCTTGGCTGATGGCATCTGCCTGCACCAAATACCTCAACCGGCCCCAGCACACACAAATTAGCTTTGCCCGTCTGGACCGAGCCAATACACCATAAAATGACTGCTCAAACACCCGAGAAGGTCAGAGGTGTCGTGCAGGTGCCCAACTCGTCGCCCGTGGCCGCCCCCGAAGACAACAAAAACGACGATAGGCAACGCCAGGAGATGCGCAAGCGCTTCTATGCCCACAAGTTCTGGCCATTGATCAGAAAAAGATTCTACTACTTGAACGAGCTGGAGCTATTCCGTGCAATGGTCAAAGGTAAGGGCAACCTCCGAGACATCAGCCTGTGGCTCAGCGATAACATCCCTTTGAACGAACGCTTACAAGAGTACGATGCAAAGAAAAACAAAGACTTGATGCTGAAAAGACAGGAAGACGTGAGGCACGAAGATGTGAAGAGGCAAGAAGATATGAACAGGAAGGACGAAATAAAAAGACTCCATCAACTCAAATCACCCGAGCCTATGGAATCCCCACAAGTGCCTTCCAAGAGTATCCCTGATTCCGGAACTTTGCCTTCCCATGTATCTAGACAGGCGGATACATCCGGAGATGTCCATCACATAGATGATGACGATGAGGACGCTTCATTGGTGAGAAAACCTGGCAAGGCTCGGCAGAAGCGGTCCGCTCCCTCAGCTCCGCCCGCCGCCGCTGCCCCGTATACCAAAGTCCAGCTTCAGAAGCCCAAAGTGTCGATTTTGGAAAAGTACAGACACAGACAGCAGCCAAAAATTGACTTTGCTCTTCACAAACTGAGCATCTCGGCAAAGGGTGACGAGGCCAAGCGAAGGCGTCTCGTGCGTGCTGATAACATGGATCCAGCAGTGCCTTCGGTGCCAAGCGACCCCAACATGAACACCTCATTGTCACACCAATACAAGCACAAAGAAGAAGCCAAGCCCAGTGCACGGTACAACCTCAAGCCTTCGGCCGATATCGATGAATTGGACTTGCTAGAGGAAAAAATCAAAGCCAACAGACGTAACAAGGCAAAGTCTGAATACATCAACATCGAGGACGACATTTATAGTGATGATATGTCTGCCGAGGATAACGAGGCCGACTTCCTGTCGGGACTCACGTCTATCGATGGCCAGATCCTCGACTTCTTAAACAAATCCGCGGCCGAGGATATAGTGGAGATATGTAATGTCACTCCCCGGGTGGCGGAGATAATGATCTCCAAAAGACCTTTCAATTCTATCTACGATGTGTCAGAGGAGAGATTCGATGAAGGGACACCCGAGCCTGACTCGAAGAAAAGAGGAGGGCCCAAAAAGACTCTCGGCATGAAGATCATTGAGAGCACCGAGTTCAGCTTGAAAGGATACAAGGCGGTAGACTCGTTGGTGAAGAAGTGCTCAGAATACGGCGACTTGATTGCAAAGCAAATGGAGCGATGGGGCGTGAAGGTGACGGGTGAGGGAGAGTTGGACATGGTGGATCTTGGCGAGGGCATCGCTCTCGATAGAGATGACGTCGAGGACGACGATATCCAGACTCAGCCCAAGAGAAGTATCCCGTACATTAGCCACAAGCCAACTCTTCTTGCACCAGAGATTGAATTGAAGAGCTACCAGCAGGTGGGAATCAACTGGTTGCATTTGCTCTACCACAACAAGCTCTCGTGCATTTTGGCTGATGAGATGGGATTGGGGAAAACCTGTCAGGTGATCCTGTTCATGGCATACCTAAAGGCTACTTCTAGCCAGCAGAGTCCTCATTTGGTGGTTGTTCCATCGTCAACATTGGAAAATTGGCTTCGTGAGTTTAGCAAGTTTTGCCCCGATTTGGTTGTTCAAGCATACTACGGATCACAGGCCGAGCGGGAAGATTTAAGATACGACCTAATGGAGTCGGAGTATGATGTTCTTGTCACGACATACAACTTGGCCACCGGAGCCGCCAATGACTTCAAATTTTTGAAGAGCCAGAAGTTTGATATGATTGTATACGACGAGGGCCACATGCTCAAGAATTCAAACAGTGAGAGGTACAACAAGCTCATGAGATTGAAGGCGGGTTTTCGGTTGTTGCTTACAGGAACACCGTTGCAAAATAATTTGAAGGAGCTTGTGTCGCTATTGGCCTTTATGCTTCCGCAGCTTTTCGTGGAGAAAAGAGAGGACTTGCAGGGACTCTTCAACAAAAAGGCCAGTGTGGATGCATCGGGCGACTACAACCCGCTTTTGTCACAACAGGCCATCACTAAAGCAAAGACTATGATGACGCCCTTTGTTTTGAGGCGGAAAAAGGCCCAGGTGCTCAAGTATCTCCCTGGAAAGAAACATGAAGTGATAAAATGCGAAATGACCAAGATGCAAAGGGATATTTACGACAAGTATATCCAGCAGGGCCAGCAAACGCGCTTGGAGCGGGAGAGGAGAAGGGGTTTGAAAGGAAAAGAGGCCGAGATCGCCCGCAGCTCGCCTATCCCATCATCATCCAACGTGATGATGTCCTTGAGAAAAGCAAGCATGCATCCTTTGTTGTTCCGCACCATTTACACCGACGAGATCTTACAGGAAATGACGTCCAAGATTGCCGAGGAGCCACAGTACGTGACTGCAAACAAGGATTACATTCTCGAGGACATGCAGGTGATGAGCGACTACGAGTTGAATGCTTTGTGCGAGAAGTTCCCCAAGACTATTGGAGGCTATGCGCTCGAGCGGGAAAAGTGGCTAGAGAGCGGGAAAGTGGTCAAGCTTCTCGATGTCATCCACAGGGCCATGGCCAAAAAGGAGAAGATCTTGGTGTTTTCTCTCTTTACGCAATTGCTTGACATTCTTGAAAAAGTGTTGAGTTTCTCCAGCATCACCTTCTTGAGGTTGGACGGCCAAACAAGCGTGGACACAAGGCAGGATATCATCGACCGGTTTTACGAGGACGAAACCATTCCAGTGTTCTTGCTTTCCACAAAAGCAGGAGGGTTTGGCATCAATCTCGTGGCGGCTAATAACGTGGTGGTGTTTGATCAATCTTTCAATCCACACGACGATAAGCAGGCCGAGGATCGGGCACATCGCGTGGGCCAAACTAAGGAAGTGTTGGTCACGAGGCTCATCTCGGAAAACACCATTGACGAAAACATCCTCTTGCTCGCGGAGAACAAATTGCAGCTAGACCAGAGCATCAGCACCGAAGAGAATCCGTCCAAAATCGAAGAGAAAACCGCCTCCATGGTGGAGAAGCTCTTGTTCGACAAGGCATGAGCAGCAAAAGAAACGCGGGACCTGCACATGCGCGCGCATCTCGACGGTAGATCGCTTCGATGGATCCTCCGCCACTGGGAAAGTGCACCGTGACATGTTTCCGAGAATCATCTCCACATGGGGCCAAAGTGCCTCCAAGGTCAGATTCCCGTTTCGGAGGCTGCCCTTTTGGTTCCGCAGCCTTTTCATCCAGACCGCGGAGACGCCCAACCAGAACGCCTTGAAGTTTTTGCCATCCATGAACCTATTAAAGGAAAACGAAACCCGGGAGTTTCTCAGCGGGCGCGAGGCCGTTAGCAGCCCGCTAGCCGTCAAGCTCTTCAGTGTGGACGGCATCAAAAGCATAATGTTGGGGTCGGACTTCATCACGGTGGAGAAACGCGATGAGGCGCAGGAGTGGGCGCTTTTGAAGCCCGAGATCTTTTCCATTCTCACGGAGTTTCTCTCCAGTGGAACACCCATTCTCATCGACGCCGAGGTCACCAATGGAATGGGGATCGAGGAAGATGACGACGAGGTGATCTCCATGATCAAGGAGTTGATATTCACCCGAATCCGGCCCGCGATCCAGGACGATGGAGGCGACATCGAGTTTGTGAAGTTCGAGCAGGATAAGGGTGTGGTATACTTGCGCTTGAAAGGTGCGTGCAGATCGTGTGACCTGTCGTCGGTGACTCTCAAGAATGGAATCGAGAGCATGTTGAAGTACTATATCGAGGAGGTGCAGGAGGTCAGGCAAGCAGATGAGGTATTGGACGAGGCAGAGAAGTCGTTCGAGGAGTTTGAGGCGGCAAACATCGTGCCGCAGGCAAGAGGCGGCGATGTCCCACCTGCTTTATAGAGTGGACTCCACGACATTTGAAGCACTGGTCCTGTAGGGGATTCAAAGGTGCATAGAGGGTACGAAAGGGCCACTATGGACAGTCATAGGCATATATCTATTATAATTCGACCAGTGTAGTCATCAGCATGAATCGACGGCGAGTCATTACCGCTAATCATGGCGTTTAGCCATGTCTATAGAACAGCGATTGAACAGCTAACTAGTCGAGCGGTCACCTTCCAGACCTCTCATCCGGCTCTTGGGGAGGACTGGGCGAATCGTACATGTCACCCGGACCCGGATATGGGTAGGTGTACTGAAAGCCATAAGGGAAGAGCTCGTGGTGAAAACGCGCGGGTGCGAAAGGCGGCCCACAGTTGGGTGCAAAACTGGCCTGCACATGGTACGGCAGGCCCATATAGAAGTTGTATTGATAAGGTGGCAAGGCTTGAGACGGCATTGGATCCGGCGCCACTGGGCCCGCCCGATTTCTTGACAGAGCTCGTGTCCGCCGCGATTTGCCTGCTCCATGGTGGTGGCTTCCTTCGGTATAGTACCCATTTCTATCATATACCGGCAAGCTTACGGGCATGCTCGGGGTAAATTGAAGCGGCGGATAACCCATAACACAACCGTCATGCCAAAGCGGCAGGTCCTGGTGGGCCATTTGAACCCGATCATTGGGGGATTTTTGGATAGCAAAAGACGCCTCGATGTGGAACTTGGGGTACCCAGCGAAACCACTCACGAGCCGATTGTTGGTGAGCAAAATGGCCTTGAGGGCCGGCTTGATGTCGTTGTAGAACACGAAGCCAAACTTTCCAAAGGGCGAGGTTTGGCTTCGTGTGTAGAATTGCGGCTTGATGATCTTGGCCAGCGTGATGGAGTCCTTGGGGCCAAACTGGATCCAGAAGTCAGACCACGCTCTATCGTCGTTCTGGAACACGATGGGCAAGTTGTTCACGTATATGTTCGACTGCTGGAAATTGACGCTTTTGGAAAAGCGCCGGTACATCGCCTTGTCCACCAGATTTCCCGGCTGGATCTGTGTTTCAAAGAGCTCCAAAGCCCCGTTGCGGAGCTTGATGCCGGTGTCATTGTTGAATAGGAAGGGCTCATGTTTTTTCTGGCAAATCGACAATTGAAGCCGGCTATGCTGCTTGGTATTGGCGGGTTTGAGTGATGGGTCTTTTTGGTTGGCGCCTCCGGATTCGGACAAGCCGCTAGAAAGTTCTGAGATGTCGGCTTCGGTAAACAGGCTGAAAGCGCTCAAGTCCAAGTCATGAAGGAAGTAAAGGCACTTCAATATCGCCTCATTGAGATATGGTTTGGGGCTGAAGCCTATGAACCCCACGCTCTTGAAGCCCAAGGGTTGACCCAGGCCTTTTGACTTGGTGGGGAAGTAGATGGCATCAATGTCACCAAACATCTTGAACTTGGATAATAAGTGCTCAAAGTCGTCCGTGGAGAGCTTCTTCTCTCCCCAGAACTCATTGATGTTTTCAATAACGATGGAGTCATACAACACCTTGGACCGAGAGCTCAACAAGTCTTGTGACTCTTTCTCCTGGACCTCCGCGCTGTTCATGGACTCTATGGATATTTTCGACCTGCCAAATGGGTTGGGAACCTGGCAAAGCCTTTCAAAGTAGGGCTCCAAGCCTTCTGCTTCGTCGAACTGAATCAACACTGACACTGTGTTCATGGGACCGTGGGAACTAGAGCCCGTGTTCGAACTACCAATGTGGAAATTGCGGAGATTTAAGTCCAAATCTTCGTCGTCGGCCTCGGTCTCCTCAAAGATCCGCACGTACTTCAACTTATGAGGCTGAAAGAAGTGCTGGATGGAGCTGATCAGGGTACTAGACTTGCCAAGATTACGCAACACCACTAGAGAGTCTCCAGTGACCTCTGGGAGTTCTTGGTGATCGAAAATTATCTTGTTGAGCTTGGCTATTCTCTCATCGGGTAGATTTGCAGTCATCATTGCTATCGCTTGGATCTGCCGAAGGGTAGATGGTGCTAAGACTTTTCCAGGATATTGCAGAAGCTTGCTGGAAGAAAAAGACGGTTTCTAGCTCGCGTTGGTGGCTGTGGGTGGCTTCTGTGGGTGGCTGGGTTGCGGCAATTCGTCAGTAACCCAAATGAACGTCTCTTTTGAGTATTTGTGGTTGTGGTCGAACTCAGCAATAGTGAAAAGCAATTGATAGTAGAAACTGAAGACCCACAAGACTTTGTTTAGCGATACTCGTGGACCGAGTGCTCGAAATGTGGGGTAAAAGAGCCGAACCGCGGAGGGGGATTCCAAAGCGGCTGTTTCGCAGAGGTTTCAAAGATATTCGTGGGGCAATGAAAGCAAACTAGAACAAGCAAGATTGGAAGCCAATGGAGAAGATGGGGATCGAAACATGGCCTCCTGGAGTAGCGGTGATCATTATATAGAGCTGAGAAGAGGCACATGTGTGGACGAAGAGTTAGGCGCGCTGCACGTGAACTGCCTCGTTTTGAACACGGCTCCTAAAAATAGGCAATGGCTTTGACTACTAAGCCCGAGTGACGTGAAAATAGCCTCCAGACAGTCTGGACCCGTCCACGAATCAACACAAAGTCATTCGATAATGAGCGTTCATGGATACGTCCCGGAATGCTGCTTAGGCCTGGGGTCCCACGAATGGCGAAGCCTGGCAGCGGCAGGTCGTGGCGACCCCGAAAAAAATTAAGATGTTGAGGCCAGGACATGGGTGCAGGATCTGGGGGTCTGTTTCGGTGTCAAGGGGACTGGCGGCTTGACAGGGCCCTTGCTCACGTGAAGATAATGCTGTTGATCTGCCCCAGCGCCAGCCTCTCGTGGGAACGCGCTCCTAACCGACATCGATGCACGCCGTCTATCCGGGTGCGAGCCTGATGCGTCAGCAACACCCGGTGCACTCAGCCCTGATCACTCGGACATTGCGCCAGCGGCCGAACCGACAAACACCAGCGCGAACAGTTGATAAGTCGAACCTTGCCCCGGCACAAACCTGCATCCAATCCCCATCCAAGGCCCCAGCCAAAACCCTGCATTCGATCCCGCACTTTTCTCGAGCCAGACCATCCTCATCTACACCCATGAAGACGTGCTTGATATCGGTGGGCAACAACGACTACGAGTTGGCGGCACATGTGACCACGCATATTACCAGCACCCAGGGAGACATGGTCGACAGCCGGCCTCCTGAACCCGTTCTTGTGTACGTCAACCAGCAGGGAAACTCCTCCATCGGCTGTTACGTGTACACGATCGGCAAAGGCACGCAGACCTACACCAGCGTGCTACAGCGGGGCGAGAATGCCGGGTTACAGGACCTCGCCACCAACCTCGGGCGCGTGATCTCTCGAAAACTCCAATGCCCCAGCTACGTGTGTTTGAGCGGCCATTTCGAGCTCTCGGACTATGGTGAGCTTTCGCGCGAGGTGTTGTCCCGATTGAGCGAATGAGCATTGAACAACCCAAGCGAGTCCAATGGGAGAGATATGGATTGATGATGCGACTGGTAGCTTGCAACCCTAGTGGAGCTGGCTATAAGCTAGCTAGGGTATGTCGTCAAGATCATACTGAGGTTCAAACAGTTGGGGAAATCTCGAGCATTTGTCCAAAGCTTTCTAGGGAGACCGAGAAGGACGTTTTAGAGCATTTCTATAAGGGTTTACTGGCTCACGAAGAATCAGAGAACTGTTATAAAGTCATGTTACCAAATAGTTGAGGTATACAGATGGTGATGATACAGTGGTGATGATACAGTGGTGATGATACAGTGGTGATTATACAGTGGTGATTCATGATACAATGGTAAGTTTGGAAGTCAAGGCAGACCGTCTGTCTAAAATCCAAGCAAACAAAAGCGTCCATAATAGCTATAGAATAGAAGCCATGCTTCGTGGTCATGATCACCGGCACCTTGGGCCAAATCGGCCCGTTTCCTTTCCTACCACGCGCCAGGCTCTCACTTCACCAGATCAGGCAAACGGGCTTTCCACTCACTGAACCCATGGGCCAGTGATATGTATGAATGGTCCGCAGTATACAAGACCAGATTGAGATGCCCGAGTGCGCATCGCGCATTGCATCTCATCGAAAAATTACTGCTCACCACTACACTATCAATGGCACCCAGAAAGCCACAGCCATCCCGAAAGGGAAAGAAGGCATGGAGGAAAAACGTGGACGTGAGCGATGTGAACGAGGCGTTGGAGGCCAAAAGAGACCGCGAGGTGCTTCTAGGAAAAGACGCCCCCGAGGCCTTTGTCATCGATACCGCCGGAGACTACAACGTGTCCAAGCCCAAGAAAACACCCAAGATGGCCGAGATCTTGGCGAACAAGTCCAAGGTGGCGCCCATAGGCACGAGGACGCGCAAGAAGATCATCAGCAGCGTGCAGAAGGATCATTTGATGGCGTTGGCCGGGCGCCTGACCACGCTCTCTACGCGAGACGCCAGGCTTGCGGATGAGGGAGTCGATACCGGGATGGACCTTGATCTTTGGCTGGATGCTCCAGAAGAACAACAGTCAACGAAGTCGGCACTGGCCAAGAGAAAGCCACTGGCCAAGAGAAAAGGGCCGGTAAAGTTGGGGGCGGCCGACTTGGAAGACATCACACTGGCCGTGCACGCGGGCAAATCGTATAACCCCTCGTCGGAATCGTGGAAGAGCCTCATAGCAAAAGTCTATGCGCCCGAAGAAGAGAAGGAGATCGAGAGACAGGCGCTTGTGGCGCACCAGGAGAAAATCCAACATCTCATAGAGACATTGAAAGACGACGAGCTCAAGGAGTCGTCCGATGAAGACGACGAACAAGACGCGCCTGATAGCAGCGACGACCGCTACAGAATCTCGGCGAATGCTCCAACGAACGACAAGAGGAAGAACCGCACGCGCAGGAATAAGCAGGCCAGGCACAAGGAGAGGATGAAGCTCCAGGCAGAGCTCCGGGAGATCAAAAAGAAAATGAAGGATCTTGAGAACTTGAAGGTCATTGAAGGTGAGGTGACGGAGAAAATCAAGCGCTGTATGCCCGAACTGAGCCGCGAAAGAACGGTCCACAGCTACAGCAAACATGACTTGTCGTTCAAGCCCATCGAGGTAAAGCTTTCCGACGAGTTGACCGGCGACTTGAGGAGCTTGAAGCCCGAAGGAAACTTGATCTACGAGCAGATGTATAAGTTGCAGGCAACAGGACAGGTGGAGTCCAGGGTTCCCCAGGAGATCCGCAGAAGGTATAAGGAGAAGTTCGTGACCAAGGACAGCCACAAGGTTTAGGGCTACGCATACTTACGGCGGCATCGTGGCGTATCGATGATTTTTATCAAGCGCACTGAATACATACAACCATAGAGTAGTGACCAGTGACCGGGGCCAAACGTACAACGAGGACACCGCAAAGCAAGTTCCACGCCATGTCTCACTTTCACCTTCGGGAAATTTTCAGCGAGTCAATAACTCTTGTGATACAGATGGTCACCTCGGACCACGAATAGTCTCACACCCGTACCGTTGGTATGCCTTCTCTTGAAGCATAGGCCCCTATTTCACGCTACACACATGTCGAAATTCCAATGCAGTTTATTGTGCCGATTTGGCCTAAGAAAAGTCCCATGAGCCCGCAACATATCCTCTGTATAATCTCTCCCTGAGCGAGAAGTATTGGTCCCTGTAAGGCGACCAGTAGCCCTCTCTGGTGATGTGGGATGTTTTGAAGTGCTCGGGCGCCACCGCCTCAGAGATCTGGCCCCGCTCGTGGCCTGTCAACAAGTAATCACGGGCCATCATCTTCTGGTCCCATTGGTCCAAGTCGTAGCGGTCGTTTTTCCAACCGTTGTCCCAGTATCTGATAAAGCCGACACCGTGGCCGGCAAGGCCAAAGAAGCCAGCCATGATGGCATATGGAAGTAATCCTTCGAAGGGGACAGGCATGGGGATGAGGTTTGGGGGTTGGAGGTCTTGAGTTGAGGGTGCTACTCAGTGATTGGTTCGCGCGGCGTGCGCGCCTCAACAGTGCGAGCCATCATGTTTCAGCCCATTAGTCCTTTAACATGGACCAGGTTTTACCGTGCGAACTGACAGCTTCGTTAATAGTCATTAACATACTTAACGTCATTGAAAACACAAAGACACGAGTGTTACTCACCTGTAGACATGCGTAGCAGTCATTGGCTTTCGTAGCATCCTAACCTCAGTGCTTTCGCTCATGGTCTCCTTCAATGCCTCTTAAAATCCTAAAATCTCCCATTGCTTCAATCACAATCTGCTGATGCTTCATTCACAGATTGAATTGCTCCGAGCCATCACATCGGATACCCCGAGCCATCACATCAGATACCCCGAGCCATCAACTCCAGATGCTCTGGTTCACTTTTTCGTTGAGTCTCACTCAGCACGTACTCAGCAGATCCATCAATTTAAGTTATCGCCCCATAGCCTTTTAACAAACTTCTCCATGTTAACCGCAATATTCGCCTGGCCCACCACCCACGGGTGTTGGAGAATCTCCTGCGGACTGGGCCGGTCTTCTGGGTTCTTCTTCAAGCAATATCCAAGAAAGCTCTTAAAAGAATCGGACCAGAAAATACCCTCGTCGGGAGCATCCTCTAGTTTGGGCTCGTAGTCTAGAATCAACTGTAGCAAGTCGATGGGCCCTAGAGGCCCTTGACTGCTTTGCGAATGGTATGGGAACTCGCCCTTGGCCACCTCCAATAATGAGAGCCCAAGCGACCATACGTCGCAATTCACCGTGTACGGTTTGCCCATGATCCTCTCCGGCGCCATATAGTACTGTGTGCCCACAAATGTAGTAGCTAGGGAATTGACGACTTCTCCGCTCACGCCAAAGTCGCAGATCTTGGAGTTCCCCCACTTGTCTAGCAAGATGTTTGAAGGCTTGATGTCACGATGGATGATTCTTTGCTCATGTAGGTATTTGAGCCCCTTGAGGACAGACTCCGATATCTTGCCCAAGACCTTCTCGTGAACTCGGTTAGTAGGGTCCAACTCGATCACCCGTTTGTATATAGCTTCCAAGGTTGAGCCGCCCATGTATTCCATGGCAATTCCGATCATGGAGTGCTTGGACACCATAAATGTGCCATAATACTTGACAATGTTTGGCGAGTTGCACGAGCGATTATACTGTAGCTCGCGGAGAATCTGTTTCTGCACATTGGGGTTTGGGTCAGTGTTGATCATCTTCAATGCAAACACCGGCAGGCCGTTTTTGAGCACGCATTTGGACACACTGCCCGAGTTCCCCTCGCCCAACTTGTTGATTTTCACGATATTGTCCGAGTTGGCCAAGAAATTCCAGTCCTCCGGAGCTAGCTCATTGAGGTCATCCACCGGGCCAAGGTGCGATGCCGCTCTCATGCCCTTGTCCAGCCCCGAGTCCATAATGCTGGAGTCACGTGAGCTGGGGCTTGTATCTGCTGAGCTCATGTACAATGCTGCATCGCTTTGAGGATTACAATTGGCCATGCTGGACCGACCGGGGGATCCTGACACGACGCTAGGCGCGCACGAGTGGGACCCATTAATCTTGGAGAAATCCACGGCCGGGGGTTTCCGCCGTGGCTTGCGGATATTCGGGGGTATATTGGGTAGCGATGACACCGAAGTGTTACAGGACTCCGTATTGGTCGAGTAACTGGTACTTGTCGAGTGGGCAGTACTCATGGGGCGGAGAGGGTTTGTCACGAGCCGGCCGGGACCTGGGTTCCGTGCAGTCAGACTGAGTCCATAGGTGGAGCTGTCATTGGCGGAATTGCTATTCAGCAGCCGCAGGGGGATCAGTAGTTGGAGGCTGGGCATGTGGCTGGAGCGCTTGGTTGGAGGAATGTTGAACATAGCATTTTCCGACATGGCGACGACGCTGTTCGGAGACTTTTGGGCGGGGGTGGGGAGGCACAAATCTTCGGACCCAAGGGAGCGTTGCAATTGGCGTCAAAGTATTGGAAACGACACAGCAAAAAATTTCAGAATGCAGAGGCCAATTCCTGGGTCACAGATACCCGGCGATCAAGGCACGTTGGGGGCGGATGGAGAGTGGGTACGAAGCTGAAGAGAAACAATTAAATGAGCGAGGTTGGATCTGGCGCAGCTGGATACGCAATGGAGGAGAAGTAGGAAGAGGTGGCGTCCCCTTGCTGATGCACTGTGCTCTATAGTTGCTGGCGGTACAGGAGAGGCGATTTTCTTGTTGCATTGTTTCACCATACCTGCGTGTGGTGCAAGGGTTGTCGCCCGCGCGTCCGCTTGGGAATGCATATCACTACGATCGACCAAATCCTAGCGCACCGATCTAGACTTTCAAACGGCCTTGAAATAAAGAATAGTGCCTGGTTATTGGAAAACGGCCGTTGACGGGTCGTTCCCAGACCATAGGGTTGGCGGGCCGTTCATGGGCCTGTATTGGTGGACCCGGGAAATCTCATGAACGCTCCCGCAATAAGGACTTGCGGGCTGCGCTAGATCCTGGACTTCGCAGATATGCCGATCCACGATTCGCGATCCCCGCCATGCTGGCATGGTCAGACGCTGCTCCCCTAGAGCGTTCCCACGGGCCTACTTTTTCACGGCCTTTTTGCGGGGCACTGCCTTGGCGGCCTTTCCTTTCTTGGCAGCGACTTTCTTGATGAGCCGGTCCTTTTTGGCATCAATCTCGTCTCCGTCTTCGGCGCCCTCTGCTTCTTCATCCTTCGCAGTGTCGTCTTCCACCACGTCGTCGTAATCGACCTTCTGCTTCAGCCCCACACTGGAGCCAATGGAATTTCCCGTTTTGTAGATTGCCACCGGGTGCTGGGTACCATTGTACTTTCTGGTGAAGGCCGACTTTGTCTTCGTGTTGATGCCTTTGAGTAAATCCGCGCCCCGCTTGGTACCTACCCCAAAGTCCAACACACTGTCCCAGTCTTCTTTGGTGAGGAAGTAATGGTCCATGATGTCAATGACTGGCTGGATGCCTTCCTCGCCGAACCTGATCAAAGGTTGGGTCATGGCATCTCGCAACACCGGAACGTAGTCCAATCTCATTTCGGTTTTGCTGGTGGACGTGCGCAACCGCGTATGGTATTGGAGCTCCTGGAGCAATCGCTGATTCTTCATGGCTTTGGAGTTTTGGCCCAACCACGAGGAGAAGTTGATTCGGGCTACAATGGACCCGTTCACCTCCTGCGCGGGCCGCACCGTAGACATGACCCCATGGAACGGAAGCAAGCTCCACTGTTGCTCGCTTGACCTAATCAACGAGTTGATCCCATCCGACTGACTTATAGAGTCCGCGGCACTGGCCACCCGCTTCAAATGCTCTTTGGGTGAGGTGACATTGGGCCGCGTGAAGAGGTAGTTTTCCTGGATCATCAACGGAGCAAAGTCAATATCATTGAAGTACAAGTCCAACTTATCGTTAAGAGTGCTGCCTGAGCTGGGGTGAAAAATGGGACCTCCAAGCAAAGTCGAGGTGATCTCGAAGGGCTTGAGCATGACATGCTTTTTCCAACTGGCCGCTATGGCCTTGGAGTTCTCGTGACCAATCACACTTTGGGTCTTGGAAACCGTGGACATCAAGTTGATCATTTGCCGGATGTCATTGCCCGTAGCCTGCACCAACTGTCCGATGACCGAAGGTTCTAACTTGAGTTTTTCTCTGTGGGCAATCGTGAGGAGCCTGGCCCGCACCTCAAGCTCCGAGGGCCGCTTGAACGTCAAATTGTACGTCACCTTATCGAATGTTCTCATCTTCGGTAAGGACTTATCGTTGCAAATAAGAATCATGGGCATTTTTGTGATTTTGCAGAAGGCCGATAACGCACCTGCTCCTCCGTGGTCGCCGCTGGACATCCCATCAACTTCGTCCATGATAAGGCAAAACTTCGTCTGATTTTCCTCTTTGTGGACGTCATCGCGGTGCTTGAAGAAGCCAATAACGGAGGTATTATTAAGCACAGACTTGATATCAGAATTGAGAAGAGATTTGGACCGAACGTCCGATGCGTTTTTCTCCAAGATGTCGAACCCTAGTTCCTTGGCAACAAGGTGCGCAGCACTGGTTTTGCCGATCCCTGGAGCACCCAGAATCAAGGCGGCCCGGAAAACCCCCGAGCCATCTGCCCCCGGTACTTTAAAGTCCTTTTTGGCATTTTCGAACCACCTTGAAAGCCAGTTCCGTAACTTGTTGATTTGCGCCTTGTTTCCGCAAAGTTGGTTGATGTCTGAGGGGGCATACTTGACGGTCCAGAGCTTCTCGCTATTGGGGATTTCACGACGTGGCTCAGGCGCGAGGCGAGGCAGCGAGCTATCATCCTTGCCCCTTGTCTTGTCAACTTTCAACTTCTTGGGTCTTCGAGTGAGGCGCTCTACCTCGGCTCTTCTGTCAGCGTCTTCCTGGGCTCTTCTGTCGGCATCTTCCTCGGCTTGGGCTTGTACCAAGATGTCCTCTTCTTCGCGTTCTCTCTTGGCCTTTGCGGCTTGGGCATTGACGCTGTCTCCGCCGTCAGCGGGCATTTTTGTTAGAAGTTCAATGAAGCCTGCTTCCGTGATTGCCTTGATTCCAAAATCCTTGATTTTCTTCACCTTCGAGGGGCCTGCTTCCTCGCCAATTACCACCACAGACGTCTTCTTCAGAATACTTTTGGTGACTTTGGCGCCGTACTGCTTAGCCACGGACTCGGCAGCGTCTCGCTCGAGGTTGGGCAACACACCGGTGAATACGATGGTTAGCCCGCCCAAACAGTTGGGTGCAGCCTCAGGAAGATCGGCGCTTCCGGTTGGCGGAGCAACAGTCTGCTGCTTATTTTTAAGAGCAAAATAATTGAGTTTTCCATCAGCCTCCGGTGCATCAGGGAGGTCTGCATTGGGAATCGTGGAGAGAATCTGGTCCGCCAGAACTCCGCCGGTGCCAGAGGCTTTGGGTGTCGCGGACGAAGGTGCCTTCTTGGCTGCAGTTTTGGGCTTTGGTGCTGCTCTAGCCGCGGGTTTCAACTTTAGCTCCTCGATCTCCTCTTGCAAGTCTTCGTCGCCCATGTCGTGGTCTTCACTGGCCTCGTCATTCGCATCTATCTCCATCAAATCGTCGTCGTCGGCCTCAAGTTCTTGGACCTCCGGCTCGAACTCCTCCTCCGAGTCTTCGAACTCATCGTCCAAATCGATATATTGCTTCTGGGTGGCATTTCGAGTAGATTGCCTGACGCCTTGTGCATTCGCCGGGGATTCTTTGGACAAGCGTCTTTTCTTTGCCAGTAAAGTCGGCTTTTTCTCGCCCGATTGAGTAGCTTCGGCATTCCGAGCAACGCCCTCGGCATCGGAGGCAAAATATTTGCTCTTGTTGCCATCAGTTTTGCTGGCTGGAGCTGGCTTCTCCTTCTTGGCACGGGTCTTTTTGTTGGTGCCGCCTGTCTGCAGTGTTAGTACGTAGGCTGAGCAATCACTGGATGCAGCTCTTAGAAACATACGCTCTTCTGATCACCGCCTGCAAAGAACAGCCGGATGTCTACCATGATAGGGAGGCTAGTGGGGAGAGGTGATGAAGGACGCGCGGTGAGCTTAGACCGTGGAGCGCGCCGTACTACTGAGGCTGCTCGCAACCATTAATGGGATCATAATGAATGGAACCGAATTTTACCTTCTTGGAATTTTTCTGCTTTGGTAATGAGAAGTCTGGGTAAAATATCCGGGTTTGGAAATGGCACTCCTGCAATGGTGTAGTAGGTACACCAGAGCTGCTCTGACACTCATCATTGCAGATAATCATCAGTGCAGATAATCATCAGTGCAGATGATCATCAACCGCGGTTCTTTCCCGACATCAGGACTTGTTCTTGCTCTCCTTGTCAAGAAAATCTGTCCATAGAGAAATGAAGCTCAGCCGCGGAAGGGGCTTGCCGTCCTCTCCGTTTTTGGCCCCGCTATTCACTAGACCGGCCTCCATCTTTCGTTTCTCGTCCCAATTGAGAAGACCCGCAATCAATGAAAGCGTCTCAAACTTCTTGGTGTCACCTCTTGGAATTTGCACAAACTTGACAATCAAGTTGGACACCAACTCCTTATCGACGGTTGAATTTGGGTCTCCCAGGTTTTGCTTCAACATCGACAACGACTTGGTCAAGTGCTCGTTGAGAATCACCGCCTCATGCCTCAACTTGCCGATTATCATCTGCTTACTGTGGATGTCCTCTTCGAGCTGGGTGATCTTTTGGGTTTCCTCCCTCAACTCGGCCCTCTTTTCTTCACCTTGCCGTAACTCTTCGACTAGGTGGCTATTCTCTTCTTGGAGCTTGACCAATTGGTTTTGAGTGCTCTGGGCCTCCCCTTCCACCTCTTGTAGCCTGGATTGCAAAGCTTCCTTCTCCCTGTCGAACGTTTGCTTGTTGCTCTCAACCAAGCCGGTGTACCGCTCTTCTTCCTTCTCTTTGGTCTCTAGCAAACCCTTCAATTCGGTTATCATGATCTGCAAGTTTTTGTTCTCCATTCTGAGGTCCTGTTCTGCTAGTTCGAGCTCACTATACATGGCCCTGATATCGCTGACTTTCTTGCAGAGCTTGCTGACCTCATTTTCTAGGGCATACTTCTCATCCTGTAACGTATCGCTCTTGGAGCTGTACTCTCGCCTCAAAGAGCTCAATTGCTGACTTAGCCTTTCGCACTCCGAGTTCAAATCACCTGTTCGCGTCTTCAACCCTTGGATGGTGTCGGCCAGCTTCTCAGACTCGGATTCCAATACCGCCACTTTGTTCTCAAGCTTTTCTTTTTGCACCAGAAGCTGGAGGTTCTCTTCCTCCGAGGCCGCTTTTTCTTGCTCCAAAGTATGTGCCTTTTGTTTGAGTTGCGCCACTTCTTGTTGCGTCTCTTCCAATTCTTCCTGCGCCAACTTATAGTTGCGAACCACAGTTTTCATGCTGGAGATTTTGCTCAAAAAGCCCTCCAATTGCCTCTTTGCGTCATCTCTTTCTTTTTCGACCTCGACCAATCTCGCCTCTAGCGGCTTTGAGTCTGCCTCAACCTCTCCGGGGACACTTCTTGCTTCGAGTTCCGCCTTGAGTTGCTGGATCTGGGATTTTAATATTTCTACCTCACTGCTGCCCCCCGCAGCCGCAGAAGACTCATTTGGGATATTGGCCGACTCCTGATTTGTAGAGTCTGAAGCTTCATGATGCAACGCAGAGTGCTCTAGATTCTCACCTCTAGACCGATCATTAGAGCCTGAAATTGTAAGCTCTTGGCTTGAACGGTCATGAGGTTCATTTGAGTCCATGAGTCTAGCCTCTGGCCCACTTTCTTGAAAGCCTGCGATGTGCGGGTGTTTAGGGTCCAGTTGGGATTCTGAGGCAAAATTAATTCTGGACTCTCGTTCAGCACGTGAATCTTGTTTTGGGGACCCAGACGGCGGTTCGCCGGCCAAGTCTTCGCTTTCAATGACCGCTGCAGGCCCCCCCACGCCTCGAAGGTTGATTTCTTGATCAGTGAGCGTTTTGACTTGTTCCGCCTCGGGTATCAAAGGCTCACCATTTGCCACAGCACTGTTTGCGCCGAGACCGGCTAGTTCATTGGACAAATAAGAGATCTCTTCTGCAACGCCTGGGGAAGAGCCCTGGCCAAGGCTTTCAGCCTCTTGAGGTTCGAGCGGAATAGCAGTTCCATTGAGAGCTTTGGTATTGGAAAGAGGGAGGTTGGTGCTGGTATCGGCATGCTCCACTGCCACAGATCTAGCACCACCAGAAGACGACCCAACATCACTGGCCAAAAATTGTTCAGCAGATTGTGTTGCTTGACCGCCGCCACTAACTCTGTCAACGGCATGCATGTCACCTGGGTGTTCTGAAGTATACATGACTCCATTGGTATTGGACTCGATATCATCTTCGATATTAGGATCTTTATGTTCGGCTTCGGATGTTTCTTTCTCTAGCAGGTATTCACCTGGATTGCCAAGTGTCGTAGCAGTCACATGACTAGATTGCTGGGAGGGTTCTGCTATCTCTGATGCTCCTGTTTCTGAAGCCTTTGTTTGCGATTCCTCTGCTTCCGGTACCCCTGTTTCCTGTACCTGTGTTCCCAGTTCTGCTGCCTCCAGTTCTGCTTCCTCCAGTTCTGCTGCCTCCAATCCTGTTGCATCTAGTTCTCCTATCTCGGGTTGTGCTTTCTCCGGCGCTGCTTCCCCCAGTTCTGCTTCCTCCATATTTGCCGCCTCCATTTCTGCCGCCTCCATCTCTGCCACCTCCGGCACTACCTCCAGTTCTTTGTCATTCGCATCTTCTCTTGTGCTCGTGGTCTCCTCGACACTCTCAGACTCATTGGAGCCTTTAAGACCTCCGGCCTCCCCTGGTCCTGTGGTACTTCCAGTACCCACCATATTCTCATGCTTCTCAGTCTTGAGATCATTGGCTTGCTCGTTGGAGAGTTCAGGCGCCGTGGAAAGTTCGGCATCACGTATAGATTCTGGAGACGCCACAGAAATATGGTTGGGTGCTGTATTCGCCGAGGCCTGCAAAGGCAACCCCTCGTTTGAACGCACTACGTTCAGCGGGAGAGACACGGCGGGCTCGGAGGAGTCGCCAGCAGTACTAGAGTCGAGATCCCAGCCGGCATCGTCGTCGATGGAGCCCAAGTCATCGGCCCAGAAATCTTCCGCATCTTCGGGTTCTGCCCACGGATCCGCAGCTGCCGTGTTCATTCTATGTATTAGTGTGGGGAAGAGGTGATGAACGTCACTAGTAGTGACATGTAGCGACGCGGCCCAGCTATACATGAAAAGTGGTGAGGTTCTGTATATAAGGGGCGCCAGCAGTGAGTGCGAGTGCTGAGAAGCACTGGGCAAATGCGGCTGCGATATGGGGAAGGACTACCTGGCTGCGCAGATTGGCCGCTCAATGGATGACACGAAGACGCGTACCCGGCCTTTGTTCAGCAGGACACGTGTCTTGAAGGGACATGCGATCTTTCGGGCCACGCAATTCTCCAAGACACGTGCACATTCAAGGCATTTGCACCCTTTGCCAAGTGGCGAGACTATTTTCATGCACGGACGTTGCATGCACGTGACATATCCCGTGCGCATCTAGTGACTGTGCAGAGTGAGCAGACAAACAAGAATTGTATTGGCAACACCATATGACTAGTAAGGGACCGCATGGGGCAGCCCAGCCAGACCTGATAATAGCAGATGACTTACGTAAACAGTCCCTGCAGTGGTTTTACTGTGCAGTTTAAGTGTTAGGCACCAAGCAGTCATGAGAGAATAAATGTTAGCGTGATAGACTAGGATAGAAGTCTAAACTAGCCTCATATGATCCATAAGTCTAGAATGGTCTACACTAGCCTCATATGGTCCATTAGTCTAGAATGGTCTACACTAGACTACTATAGTCCATTAGTCTAGAGTGGTCTATACTAGTCCAAAGTGATCTACACGAGCCTGGAGTGGTCCGACCAGCCTAGTTTGGGCACACGGCGACTGACTTCAAACTACTACGTCAGCATCAGTTTGTTCCTTTTATTAATGAAAGAATTCGGTTTATACACGCTGCATTCACTCACATATACCGGCGTGAACACAACAATTTATGGGGGTGGGTTCCTTAGATGTTGGATGGGTACAACATGATTCTGACAGAGGAGCCGAACGAGCTTGGTGGCAAGTTCTTCTTGAAGCTGGCTCTCACAACACCTCTGTTACCGTGTGTTCTGCAAACCTTACCCCAGATGACTCTGACCTTGGTACCCTTGACCTCCTTTTGAGCCTTGTAAACATAGGCGATTTTCTTACCCAAGTAGAATCTGGCGTCTTTTGGTGATTGGACCCCTTCGATTTGAATCAAAGAAACGTTTGGGTTGATGACGCTCTTGGAACGCTGGTAGGAAACGTGCTTACCCTTAACGTACACTGCTCTGTTAGTATTTGCTTTGTTTGACACGGTCTTGACTCGTGTGAGGCTTGCACTGGCACATGTTTTTGACTCATCGGCATTGAAGCCGCATGGACTTTCGTTTGTTCGTGATATCATCCCGGGCGACATTTCCGAGAACCTTCTCTGGTATCGCTGAGCCTGTACTCTTTCAATTGACGGTGCTCTGGCAAATGCTTGTTCTGTGCTCGGGTCATTTTGTGACACTATTTGTATCGAGGTCTCACATTGCAGTCTGGTTCTTTTGGGGATACATACATCTTTGAGATTCAGGCATTGTGTATCAGTTGTATGAATAGAAAGAAGATACCGTCTTTAGAAAAAGTCAAATTTTTTCCACCAGTGCGTAGGAGAAAATTCTCAGAGCGCCTGCATAGGCGCCGTGGGTCTGAGCATAGTGGTGCTGTGGTGAGCCTCGGCGCCCGCGAGACCCGTGCACCGGGACCCCCGTTGTACGAGTGTATCACGTGATGCGCTCCAGAGCCCTACGCGTGTGCACGTGAAAGCCCTTTGGCGGTGGGCCCTACCACTCTTCCCGCAATTCGCTCCTCCACTGGCTGGACAGCCCTTCACGTGCTACGCTTTCTTGTTAGAAATTATACTTCTATTGCAAGTATCGAAATACCACTATATACGTTACGTACCGTCATTTGTTCAATCTTTTCACTATGCTCCGTACATCCCAGCCACTGCATGGAACGTGCAAGTATCGATTAACCTTAGACGCATGTATCATTGAGCTTAGGCGCATGTATCAATATTAACGCACGAGTACCAATTAACCCTAGCTTATTCAGCAATTCACACGCGGTATGCCACTTCCACGGAACCGAGTTCTTTCGAACCGTAAATTCAATGGGTTGGACTGAATGATCGCATTCCAGTAAAATACACCAACAGCTCCTGGAATGCAACATCTTATGTCCATCCGGTGTATCTGACGTACAGCATATATCAGACCCACTATATTAGACCCACCATGTCGCAATATCTTCAACCCCGCCAAGCTAAACCCTGACATGCAGTTTCAGTGGCGCGTCGGCGATATTACACCGTAATTTCAGATTCTTTGCTCCACTTCTCGGCATTGAATCTCCAGTGGAGTGCTTCGTGCGTATCGTGTTTGGAGCCTTTGATCGTTCCCAGAGGGCAATCACCAATACTCAAATTGGCCACATTGGCCAAGCTGATCATGGGATCGTCTCCCACACTTTCCTTGCTCAAGTCAACACGGTCAAACCAACGCACCTGCCATGGAACCGCGGCGGCCTTCTCCTCCGTCCGTAATTCTCGTTGTTCGTTTTCGATCTTGCTTTTCTCCTTGTGGATGGCGTCGTAGTCACCGGTCTTGATCGCGGCGGCAACCTTCTCCCACGCTTTCCTCGACTCCAATTTGTGTTGTTTCTCGAGTGGTTTCACGTCCAACTTTTCGGGCTTGGTCTGCGTAGCGCTGTAAAAAAGACTACCACTGCTAGAGGCCGCTGTATGCGAGCCTTTGGCAACGTAAGACTTATCTGACCACTGGCCACTGATCGTGACCAACGCATTTTCCTTGTTGGCGCTGGCCAACTTGTCAGTGTATATGCGGGCCTTGAAGGAGTTTTTCTTGCCACTGAAATATCCCCGGCCCGAGTACTCAATGACTGTAAGGTATCCAGAAGAGCTTTGGATATACGAGGTCCCTTCCAACTCCACAAAGGGCGATGCGGTAATCAACCCTTCAATGTGCAAAGGAGGAAGCGTTATCAAGTATGTCTCGCCCAAATTCTTGTACTCCAAGATGGCATGTCCATATTGCTTCACATTGATCAGCGTGGCGCTTATTGTGGCCTTAATCCGATTGTATCCTTGCAAAGTCGTTCTATTTTTCTCGTTCTGGATGGCGTAAGCGGTGACCGGAGGATGATGCGATACCTGTTCACTCAACAAAACCGTTTCACCAAGCTTGCCGTCCTTGATCGAGTCGGGCCACTTTCCCACGAAAACCTCGCCCAAAAACGGGTTCAAGGGCTTTTTCTCCGACCCCATGGACTCGCTTCTCGAGCAGTACTGTGACCTCAAGGTCGAAATGAACCACTTGGTCACGGCAAGAATTCTCTTGACAGCCAAGGCCTGCTTCTGCTCCTTGCTGCCGTTCTCGTCACCGAGGAAATTGGGTTCCAATAGAAGATCGGGATGTTCGCCCCAGTACTGTGAGTACTCCACGAGTGATGTAGGGGATAAGATAAAGGGAGGTGCAGTCAACGAAGACAAGTCACCATTGTAAGAGGCGATTGATTTGAGGAACGAGGTCCATGAAGCGGATTGAGCCATGGTGGAATTGTGGACACAAGAGCGGCTGGCTGACTTTGCAGACTCGTGGCTGTGCTATACGAGGGAAAAACGGGTCGAAACGGATAGTGAGAGACTAACCATGGGGCCCACGTGCAGGAATATGCGAAATCTAGGTCCGGAGCGGCCGGCGCAATACCCCATTTGAAACATGGGCTCCGATATCTGTAAAATGTTATGTGGGTCCTTTGTTGGGTACCTGAGGTGAATCAATGCTTCGGCAAGAATGTGACACGATTATTTTAACTGACGCGGAGAGTGACATGCATGGCCAATTCTGTAGCTAGCCTCACAGCTCCTCAGCACACCAATACATTAAATCCAAAGTACTCGAATATTCAGATTCTCCCCGGGAAAAAACCACCTCACTTTACATCTGCACTTAGTCTAGAGCTTGATATAAATCTTGTAGTGGTCCAAAACCTTGGCAAGCATAATCCAAGAGAAGGAATATGCTATGAGAATAGCGTAGGCAGCAGCATTGCTCACTTCCAAAGTATTGATAGTCATGTTGATGAGGCCTGTCAAGAGATTTGCAGCCAAGAAGATGGCTAGTCCGTTTTTGTTTATCGATTCGAGTATACTGGAGCTCAATGGACCCATGTATCTCTCGATTAAGTTGTAGCCCAAGAGAAAAACAGCGTTATAACTTACGACCCAAAGAACGTAAGGGAAATTAGCCAACCGTCTCGATATATTTCCCAAATACATCGAGTCAACAGAGAGCTTGAATAGTACCATGGAACACACGCTGCACACAATAAGCCCTTGTGAAGCAGACACCGTCAAGTATCTATAAGCTTTAGAGTTGGGTAAAAAGCCCACACCTAAAAGATTGTTTGGTTTTGGCTTTGACGTGAGGAGGAACGGACCAAACGCCTGGCCAAATATGAATATACTGCAGTAGCCAAGAAACGAGAAAAGGCCCTCCTTATTCATGGTCCAGAGGCTATTCATGCGGTTCAGTTCATCGAGTATGTAAGCGCTGAGCCCGTTGAAGCTCAATTGGTACTCGTAGATTGCACCTATTAGCAAGGCAACCACGAATCGAGGCATCACCGAAAAAATGGGATCAACTATGCCAAGGAAGATGGGAAGAAGGCCGAGGGTCATGAAGAAGTTCCAGTGCACACCATACTCCGTCACATGCTCCTGGTATTGAAGAGATTTGACGCTCACCAATCGAATGATCCCGAGCGCAAGCACGGGGAGTGCCTTGAGCGTGCTGTGAAAAAGAAGGGACCAATAGCTTTTGCTGGACACTCCCAGGGCCAACTTTTTTTTGATTACCGAGCGAGAATTAGCCAAGCCCATGGAGAATACAAACAGCCCGACACCCAAGTCCATCAAAGACGTTCCCCAGGTTTCAACCTTGGCGAATCGGCGGGGGAAGATGTGGAAGTCCACCGCGAGTATGGCAATGTTGGTGATGATGATCATGTGCGAGCGGTAGGCTGTAATATACGACACGGTAGGCAAGTCCACCATGGGCATCTTAGCAGGCTTGGGCTTCCTGGCCTTGAACATCACCATAATAACCAACAATGCACAAACGACCACGCCCAAGTATGTGTACAACGTCTTCAAGTCGTTGCTTAAAACAGTGGTGGACTGGAGAAGAAGAAGTACATCGAGATAGTATTCTAGGACGAACAGCAAGGGGAACGTGGCTAACGCAGGCACTCGGCGAGCAACGTGGCTGGCATACAACGAGTGAGCGAAGAACCCGCCAAGCGAGACTGCAGTGACCTTATAGATTTCCGGAATCAGCCCTCCGGACAAATCAGAAACAAATTGCTCCTTGAGGTGTTTCAATGACATGCCCAAGTGTCTTGCCGGGGTAGCGTGGGGAGGACGGGGGTATGAGGTGAGCTATGGAAGATTTTGACAGATTGGGTGCGAAACCCGTTGCGCGCCAAGAGTTGGGGTGAGCTCGGCGGCAAGACGGTAAGACAGCATAGAGAGCATAGACAGCATAGACAGCATAGACAGCATAGGCAGCATTGACTGAAAATACAGCATCGACCGCACAGACAGCAGATACTGCACATACAGTGTAGACAGCATAAACCAAGCAAGACCTGCAAGTGCTATGTAAACAGGCAGAGCCATTCAAGTGACCATCCGACATAAATGGGTTCATACTCTTACGGCCCTGCAGAGCTTGCACTCGCAAAGATTTTAGCCCGTGTAGGAGTCACTCCAATTACTAGAACAATAGCGACTAAAGTCCAGTTCTGGTGACAGTATTACTGAGGGGTAGTTTAGAAAGGTCTAGAGGATCACATTGAAGGATTTGAAGATGGATTTAAACAAGACTGATAAATAGATTCAAAGAAGCACCTCAATTAAGGATCTCATGATGAGTACGTGTGAAGGTGGAGAGCCGTGGAATGCGGGGAGCATAGCAGGACACCGGTATTGAGAATCCTTTGTAGAGGCATGCTGCATTGGTGTATACGAATTATTTCCTCATGCAGAAACTCGCACCAGCGTAATAAACCCGCCGCGTGGTCACGTGCCGCACCCACTGGCGGTATTCTTGTCGCGTCAGACTCCGCCCGTTCTCTCTAGTCCAACATATGGAGAACCCGCTGGACCCCGACGGCCCGGGACTATCGCCAAACCTCTTTGAGCCTCCCCTGGCTCGCACCCCTCCGCGCTCCCCGCTGATATCTCAATCCATGCACCTGCAAACTTCCCTGCTCCACGATGCCGAACCCCATACTCCGGAATCAGTGCCGCACAGTGACGACAGCTTAATTTCCCACACGGATCATTTGCTCGAGCCCATCAGTCCATCCAGCTCCCCGGAGCCAGCTCTGAGAGACGACCTTCGCTTGCAACCGCCGCCTCCAATGGTTTTTTCTGCGCGCTTCCTTGAACCCGGGCGCCATGCTCCGTCGTCCCATGCGGTGTACTCCAGTGCTCTGGAGTCGGAATCGCAACCATGCTATGGGCCCAAAGGCTTGCGAAAGAAGTCCTCCCTGAAATCTGTGCTGACGTCCCCGCTGAGCTCTCCCAAGTCGAAGAAGACTCCACGGCGTAGATCCAGGGCCTCCGATGCTCAATCGGAAAAGTCCCATCGTTCTGATGTTCATCTTGGGGGCGGCTATACGCTGACGCCCGTAACCGGCAAAATCTTCCGCAATATGCTCATTCTTGAAGCAAGCCTACGGCAGCAGGTGATCCAACAGAGAACCATGAGACGCAAATACCTTACATTTCTCGCGGCCTTGTGCTCACTAATAGCATCCATATCCTATCATTTGTACTTTGATTCGGATTCTGGTCCAATGAGGGTGTTCCTCCAACTCATCCTCTTGATGCTATGCGTGACCCTTCTTTTGTACCATCTCTCGGGTGAGTACCAAAAAACCATCGTGCTTCCCCGGAAATTTCTTTCGTCTACAAACAAAGGATTGCGGCAGCTAAATGTTCGCTTGGTGAAAATCAAGTCCTCGTTTGCGGACACAACGGCGGACTTGATTCGGGAAGTTGGGCTCTTTCTGTGCGTGATGGCCCTTAAATTCTTCCACACTGCATTCCCCTCCATACTACAAAACTCATCTTCGAAAATAGAAGTATGGCTTGTTTCGGGCCAGCTGCGGTGTCAGCCGCGCTTGGGCCTAAACGACGTCAAGTTGGTCTTGGTTCCCAGAAGCTTCAATACTGACATTCGCGAGGGCTGGGAGCTCTATCGAAATGAGTTCTGGACCAACGAAGGCATCCGCCGCAGAAACGGGCTCTTAGATTTCATGAGTGACAAGAGTCAGAAGAAAGATAAGAAGGAGCGGCGCAAGCGCAAACCTTCGACCCTGCCATTGCCCAACTTGAGTGAACACAACCTAGAAAAGCTCAGGACGCTCAGTCCGGAGTCATCACATGCATCGTGAGTTGGACGTGGCTCCACTAATTTTGGACCGCTTGCTCGCGACCCCACCTTAAAATCCGTACACCGCGCAAAAAGTCCGTGCACTGCACATTATTCTCCATCATTTCTAATCATCACTGCCGAACTACCACAACCACTACCACCACCATGATAAGGCTAAATCCCATCATACACCCAGACACAAAAAATAAGCGGCTCAAGTTCGAGCCCTTTCTACGGAAAGAATACAGTTTCGGGCTTGACCCGGATAGACCCGTGTGCCAATACTACAAACCAAGCCAGCCTGACTCGTGTCCTAATGGGCCTTTTTGCCCCAACAAGCACGTAGCTGCAATGTTCAACAACAAAATCGTTTGTAAGCATTGGCTCAGAGGCCTATGTAAGAAGAACAATCACTGTGAGTTTCTTCATGAGTATAATTTGCGGAAGATGCCTGAGTGTTTGTTTTACTCCAAGAACGGATACTGTATGCAAAAGCCAGAGTGCTTGTATCTACATATTGACCCACAGCAGAAGATCCCAGAGTGCCAGCAATATGAGATGGGTTTCTGTCCCGAGGGCCCGGCCTGTCATAATCGTCACATTCGGAAAATCATGTGTCCCATGTACTTGACCGGATTCTGCCCAAGGGGTTTTGAATGCGACTACAGTCATCCAAAGTTCGATAACTTGCCTTCTAAGTTGCGTGTTGAGCACAAGAGACATATAATTGGAGAAACTAGGGAGATTGAGAAGATTTCTTTCGACCAGCCAATCACCGAGGTCAGGCGCTAGTCGTGCACCATGCTACACATTGATCAAATGCTAGTGCCTTTTATAGTGCATATATAGTTTTCAAATTTACAACTCAAGACCAATCCGAACGTAGATGCCACACTTCACACTCTAAAGCGACGAATGAGTTTTCTTTCCAAAGGAGTCAAAACCCAATTGATGCCCGTGTCATCGTCTAGGTCAGCATCTCCCGCCTCAGAATTGTTCATCTCATATTCCTCATCATCCATTCCGACCAAAAGAACCAATTGGGTGACACGGATGAACTTCTCTCTGAGCTCGTAGTCGTCCTCGCAGATCTCATTGATGATAAAAGAGAGGTCCTTATCGAGTTTCAAGGCACCCAACTCGTTGATTTTGAATCTCTTCGATACTGACACCAATCTCTTCTCAATCATGCTCGCAATATTCACCACGACTAGTCGAAGAAGTTTATCGTAGCAAAGTTGCTTATGTAGAGTTTGTTTGTAAGGCCTCATCAATGCATTCCAGGTTTGCTTGAATTTCAGGATTGTGGCGAGATCATTGAGAGCGTTGGCAGAGGCCACCATATAGTTATCATCTGTAGCCTCAGGGAAGCAATCAGAAACCAAGGAAGCCAATTTGTTCTTGATGGCTTGGTTAAAGAATAGAAGCAATGATTGCTTGGTTAACGAGTTTGTGCATTCCGTGAAAGGGTGTAACAACTCGTTCTTCAAGACATTGGTAATCTTTTCACCGTCCAAGCCGAACGGGAAGGTCTGTTCCAAATATTTCTTCAGCAAGAACTTCAGGACAATTTTGGTGAAGAACTCCTGGGCACACGCAACGGTGTTTAAATACACTATGAAGGTGGCGAGCTTGAGATTGTTTTCCGTTGATGGATTGCTTGCACCAGAGACTATAGCGGTTCCTGTCCCGACAACATTTCCAAGAGCACTAGAGGCCCCCTTGAAGAAGCCACCCATAGTCTCCGGTGCTGGTGTACCTGCTCTAGACACCTGGGGAGTTATGGCAGCACTCGGCGCCTGGGAATGAACAAGAGTGAGATTAACATTGTAACGAGGCTGATTATCAGCCAATCTTTTTTGAAGGAACCCCGCCATCAATTCTTTTTGCAAGACTTGGAAAGTGGATGATGCAAAATTCTTGACTATTGACGGCTGAGACAGGTCCAAGATACTTCGGATCGTTGTATTGAACACTAGAGTGATGTCCTCAACGACTGACGAGACAGGTGGCTGTTCAGGCGATAAAGAGGACTTTTCTGCCATAAGGTACATTTCTAACGTAGGCACTTCTTCAATCGTGAGTGACTTCTCAAGTGAACGGCGGAAGTAGAAGGAAAATAGCTTTTCGAAAGCTGGCAAGAACTTTGTCAGGATCTTCTTGTTGAAGTTTGAGTTGAGGAGCACCTCGGGTTGCTTAATATGTTCCTGATTCGGCTGCGAGTCTTTTGAGTCGATGTTTCCGGGCTTTGTAAAGTATTTCAAGGTCACAAACTTGCAATACAGAGCCCAATGGCGGAGAATTGCGGAGAATTCATTGACCAAATCACCGACTTCCACAATTGAAACTAGATCGTCGTCAGGACCCCCCTCGTACTCATTGTCATTCAAAATTTGATGAAGGGCCTTGAACTTATGAAGTTCGATTTCCTTCAAAACCTTATCGACACGGTTGAGATCGTAAAAACTGTCCGCAATAGTCCCGATTTGTATATCGATTTCTCTCTGTATTCTGTTCACAACATATACGATCGGGTCAGGAAAGGAATCGTTGTAGTACTTGAGTATCAATGGAGTGTGTTGGGATAACATCACAGACACACTTTCAAAGAGCTTTGAAGCCACATTAGCATAAATGCCATGGAAGTGCTCCTTGTCTGAGCTGGCGTTGTTGGCGATACTTTTTGCTGCAGATCCTATTAAACTCCTGGCAGTATCGGTAATGATGGAGCAAATGAATTTGGAATAGCACGCCAAGCCCACTTCTGACTCGCCAATCAAAGGAAAGAGCTGGAAATATGAAGTGATTTCCTTGACCTCCCTGCGTTTTGCTGCATCATTGAACAAGTCTACAAACGTGGCTTTGAGTAAGGCCGTCCATTTTTCGATGGACTCGCTAGGAAGATCGGGGATATCGGCTGAAGGAATCACGGCTGAAGCAAAACTGCCCTCCACCAAACCGCGGTCGAGCTCATGGTTGATTGTGTGGATGCACCGAGCGGCTTGCGGCCAGTTTTTCTTCGCTATGGAGTACTCGATTTCATTTATATTGCTCTTCAATGTCTGAATATCCGAGACGAAACGCAACGTAAGATTGACATTTCCGATCTCCTGGTCCAACGATTTGATCTTGGACGTCAATGAAGTCCCTAGGTCGGTAGCGGACGCGAACACTTGGCTCAATTCGGATGAGTTCTCAATGGCACTTGAGAGCCTAGCCCTGGATAAGTCCACCGAAGAGAGCTCGTTGGAATGCTTCTTGGAGGCGATTTCTGCAAACTGCTTCATTTGCTTGTCGATGCCGTTTGTCTCGCGGTCAATCTGACCGACGAGCGCTTTCAATTCATTGATGCTAGAGGCGGCTTCAAACCGCGCCAGCAACTGGTCATAGTGAGCGTCAAAGAGAGAATGCGAGAGGGTGTCACTGAAGAGGTTGCTGACAGAGCCACCGTGTTTTGTCGTGTCCATGCTGTGGATGTGGAAACCGTGAGGTGAATCAAAAAAGGCCGGGCACACACCCGTACACCGAAACTTAAGAGACGAGCCAACAAAAGCGGAACAGGTTCAGGTTTATTTCATAGCTCTAAAGCGCCGGGAATGTGGGTTAGGCTGTGACTTCATTATGGCCTTCACAACTTAATGTGGCTTTTTCATGAGTCTTCAGGCCTCGCTCCGCATATGTCACATTCATGGAATACTGAGAAATGCGTACGCATTTCTGGGAGCGATGCTGCAGGTTAACTGTGAACAGTCCGAAAAAGCCAAGAAGGCTGCAAGAGCCAAAAGCTCCCGCAATAGCAATCTGAACTCTCACGGTATCCATGCCAAAATAGCCATGACATTGCGGGCTCGCTAAGATCGCAAAAAGTTGCGTGCGGCTTGGCTCGTCTAGTCCATGAGGAACAGGTCAACGCGGCGAGAATTCGATTCCGGAGACTCAGACACGTGGCTTGCTATTTACTCTTCACTTTTGTCCACCCATGCGTCTATCCCTATACCTTTAAATTGCTCCTATCGACCTCTATAATGGGTCAAATGTCTCTAAGCGTCCGCAAAACTTCACGTGACTCTTCTCCAGACCCAAGACTGGAGCCTCTTTCAGTAGAAAACCGAGCCCAATGCGCGGCGCCTATCGGTACCTCCACAGGCTCAATGTATAACCAGACACTATCCGCTAGGGCGGGCCACGGACAAACACTTCTTTGCAATGGTGAGATAGGCACTATTCGGGGATAAATTTCCGCGTCAGGACGGACTGAGGGAATTTAAAGGCTATGCTTCCCCAGGTTATTGATTCATTGACTACGAGCCGGGCTCCAATTATTCAAACTCGATCATGCCATCTTCCCACTACATGCAGGAGATATTGGGGTATGCATTTATTAACCCTACGCTCCGGCAAGAAGGGTGGCCTCAACATAGATTGACTGGACCATTTATAATTGGCTGCTCTTATAAAGCCGCCTCTCGGTGAACTTTCTGTTTTGGCTTATGCTTAGGCCAATAACTCTTTCGGCTTATGCTTAGGCCAATTACTCTTTCGGCTTATGCTTAGGCCAATTACTCTTTCGGCTTTCAGTCATACCAATGCACTCATGGGTCATGAGCAACACTTTATTTTTCTTGCTCTTTCATAATCCATAAACACTCTTTTCGACATACTGGTTGCTGGGAATAATCTGAAAAGCTATTCATCAAACCACGTGTCAGGCATGGCAAAAAATCATTGCCCACGCACGCCTTCACCCCACGAGGTTTCAATTCCCTACCGCAAAAGAACAGTGGTAATGGTGTCACAGACACTCCGGTGAGAACCATAGCGTGCTTCATCTGAATATTCTGCTGGCAATTTTATTTCGCCTTGGATCACCCCAAGCTAGTGAGCTCGTAATTGTAGGCTTCAGTATCCAATAATCCTGTCAACTCATTGATTTAATAACGTCAGAGCGAAAAAATATTGGTTCATGATCTTTCAAAATAGCAAATCTCGCAGCTCTCTTCGAATAAAAAAGTTCTAATTCAAGTACTCTATTGGCTTTCCTCTCACAACAGTATTGAGATTTTTCACAGTCTAGAGTCGGTCGTCGCCATTTCTCGGATCATTGACTAAGAATAATTCGTTAACAAGTTGTTTCTTGGAAAAGTCAAGTGGCGAACTGTCAGAAGACAGTTGCTTGCCAAACCTGGGTTTGAATTCGTCTTCCGGTATTAGAGAGGTTCCAAGAGCTAAGGCAATATTCTGTAAATCTCCTGATTCATGGCCACTTTTGCACATGCAAGAGCAGAAGCTGAGGCATTCCATTGAGCCAAGACCCTTCACAAGAGTGCATACTCTCTGGAACTATTATACATGGGGCCGTTCAGCATTGTTGCTTGTGAATTGTTAGGGAAGAATCCCTGAGGAACAGTTCTGTATTTTAGATGATATTCACTGCCATATCCACGACATATCCACGACCCGTCACTAACACAGCCCAAGGAAAAGGTTGTAACAATTATAGTCTATTTCAAAGCCATTGGTCTTCGGTTATCTAGAATAGATTTGACTTTTCCAATGTATCGTAGAAAGACAGGTAGCTTTGTGGCAATTGGACAACTTTGGGTAACAAGTTGCATTATTTGATAATGTGAGGCCACAAGACCTCGTGTACCAAAAATTCAGCACGAGACGGTTTTTTTTTTGAATCTTGATATTGGATGGTGTGCCAACAACTTATACCTCTACATTAAATAAATAATGATCTTTTAAGGATAATTTTAGGGCGTTGGACGCAAAGTCATCATTTATGGCTTTTTTGGCCAATGCGCCATAACTGATTCCTCTTTTCTTTCAAACCTTTTGTTCATAACACAGTAACTTCTCAATATTAAGACATTGGGAATCATTGAGTGTCTGACTTCAAGTTAATTGCGTCCAACGAGTACTAGGCATAACTGCATCTCTTCAATCAACAACATGGATGTCCTTCCAGTCAAGTTTCGGAAATGTACCTCAGAGATCCCACACTTCTAAACCCCTTTGGCAGAAGATACCTCCTTTCGAGGTCTATATTCTATGGTTGCTCATGGGAGATAGTTGCCAGCAGTTTAAGAGTGGTAAAAAGGTAGTTGTTATAATCGCAAATCCTTAAATTCTTTCTAATTAGTTCATTTGGCCAAAGAACAAAAAACAGCTTCATAGAAGGCGCTGGGGGAACCGCCTATTTATAAACCTATTATCTCCCTATTGGCAGTGTGCAGGTACTGATAACGGTGCCGCACGTGATCCACCGCAGGGGATGCGGCTCCTCGCCGCAAGAATTTTGGCTACTCCAGGACACTGTAGGGGGGAACCCGGAAGATACAAAAACGACAATCCCCGACACGTTTCACATCCTATAATACTCTATTATTCTTTCAACGGAAACAGGTTGCCGTAACTATCTGAAAGCCCGGGTTTTGCATGTTGCCGTGTTCCTCATAATGCCTGAAGGGTTGTCCTCCCTTGAGACTCTGCGCAATCCAATACAACCAAGAAAGCTCAATTTCGTAACAGTCATCAACGGAGTTTCTGAAAAGCCTTCTTATCCTGTTTGAACTGTGCAGATCTCTTGGTGATCCTTGGCTTCTTGACCTTACCCTTCGCACTCTTCAAGCCCTTTACTCCGGCGATTTTCTGTCCTTTACTGGCTCTTATGCCTTCAGCCACATACCCGCCAGCGCTGTTCTTATCAGCATTGCCTAAAAGTTTCTTCGCACGGCCGATTTTTGTCTTTTGGTCGTCGGTCAATACCTTGGCGCTGCCAACCTTAGGTTTCTTTTGGTTATCGAAGTGGTTGGGCGAGAGAATTGACGGCTTAGCTGTAGACTTTGCCCTCGTAATACGAAGGTTTCGAGTCTTTTTGGCGTCGTCGGTGTTTGGCATGGGCTCATCATTTAGAAGCAATGCCTTATTGACGGAGAGCGAGTCCTTGAACTGCACCAAGGCAAAGCCCTTGCCAAAGTTCGTCTTGGAGTCCCGCACTATTCTCACCGACTCCACATCATCGTCCACTTTTTCGTTAAAATACCTCCACAAGCGTTCTTCCTTCTCCTCGAAATCCAAGTTGCCCACAAAGATGGTCCGCTTGTTATCCTTCGGGCTCGGGTGGGCCACATGGTCCACGCGGATGTGGTTATGCGCAAATACTGTGCCATTCAAACGACTGACACACTTTAAAGATGCCTCCTTTTCCTTAAAAACAATGTAGGCGTTGACCGTGTCCCTGGCCTCGTGAAAGCTCTTGTGGATGAAGGCAGCTTTCCGCGGCAAAGCTTCCTTGAAGGAGATGGATCGGAACCGAATGGACTCTACCTTTCCATGATTACCAAAAGCCTTCTTAAATTCCTTGTACACAGCTTTGGATGTGATGACTTTGTTGGAGACGTTCCCAACGAACACGGTTCTCTCGGCTTTTCTTAGTTCCTCTTCTTTGAGATCAATAGACTTGGCTGCCTTGGTGGCAGCTTTCTTGACCCCAGAGTCGGCAATATGAGATTCCGCTTCAATCGTTACTGCCGGTTCCGCCTCCGCGTTTCCCCCTTCTTTAGTCCCTGGTTCGCCTGACACTGTGGAATTGGGTTGGGCCTCCAGATGGGCATCGTCGTCCTTTTTCTTCTTCTTTTTGCTCTTTTCCAGTGCCTCAGGTGTAGCATGCCCTTGAACTGGGCTGTCTGCCTTTGTCTGTTCGCTTTCCGAAAGGGTTATCTCGGTCCTGGCCTTCAATGGTCTGGAGACGGGCCCTGCTGACTTGTTCAATAGCTGCTCCACATCCTTGTCCACTTTGGTGCCACTGAAGAGAGAACTGAATGCAGACATGCTGTGTGGAGACGATGCGACAATTCTCGGAGACACTGTACGCGGCAATTCTAGTGCTCTATGTGTTTTTGAGACATCTCATCTCAGGTTTTTTTCTGGAGGTGCTGCATCGGTGCGGCACGGGTGCACTGGCACCTCCTCCCCGGTCCCCGCATTCAAACAGGCACTTGCGAAGCTCTAAGCGAAGAAATTCTATGCCGCGTAGTTAAATGGCGATCGAAACACTACTGCACCATCTAATTCCCCCCGTCCCACTAGGAAGGGTACAGAATGACCAGCGTGCGCCGGTGCGCAGTCACGAGCCGAGCGGAAATGCCCTTCACCGGATGAAGCTGCGGGTGCACCGGTGCGCGGGCACCGGTGATATGCTTTCCCACAATCTTCGCTCATTCTTAACTTACCAATTCTTGGCCCCATTAAGACATCATAAAAGGTTTGCACCACAAGCTAGCCATACAGCCTGTGCCTGACTGCCTTCGTGACGCCGGCAATCGCACGACCCCCTACACGGAGTGCCCTTTCTCGCACAATCTGCCATTTGATCAATACTGCCTTTCTCTCTGACCAGAGCCCCATTTTGTTGGTTACAGCCCTCTTCGAACCTGAGTTCTGCTGCAATACTACCCTCGACAATTTCGTCTACCAAGGAGCTTCTCAGCATCGGCACAACGTCCTCAGTTGCAGTATTATACACGTGTCGTTCAACCCCACCCCATTAGCTCTGGGTCTTTGGAATCCCGACCCTGCCTAGTAATTTATTACTGCAGCCTCGTCGATCATATTGCGTTTGAGGCTGACCCCGCTTTCCTGAAATGCCAGCACTGCATACCCATTCAGACTCTGTTTTACTGGACTATCACGAAACATACTTGGAGAGACTGGAAAGCCCCTCCCAAGATTTGGCCGATCATCCCACCACAAAAGATTCCCCTCTCACGGATATCGGCACTTCCCCGCCTCCATTCGACCTAGCCCCCTTGAACGACAAGCGTTCGGACGAAAGCTCCGAACTCAGTGATTTGGGCGACGATCAGTCCGAGGCCGAAACTGATAAAATGGATTTTTTAAACGACGACAGCAGTTCGGGCCCCGGTGAAAAACTGTCCGATTTGGGCCGGCTTTCCGAGCTCACCACCGAGTTATCCCGCTTGCAGGAGCTCGAATCCGATGACTCAGATGAAGAGTTTGTACGAAGAATCCGCCATCCATCGTCCCGAAACTCCGACACATCTGTGAGCCCTGACCTTTCCTCGGCAACCTCGATGTCAAAAGACGTGATCAATGAAAATCCGGGCGAGAACACCCACGAATTCGGAATCGCAGGCTCGATGAAGAGAATTCGTGAGCCGGAAAGCAACGGATCCCAAATGGAACAAGGCGGGACCCCAGATGGCAACAGTTCACATCCAAATTTTCCTTTAACTTCAGTCAAGAGACAGAAATTCACCGATCTGCCTCCCGACGATAGCGCCATAAACGGACCCCTCGAAGGGGATAGGGTCAAGGACGAAAATATGTCAAATGCTATAATGATATCCTCGAAGCAACTCCTTCAGGCAGTACCGTCACTAACCGAGAATGAAGAGATTATACATGAAGTGGCCAAGTCCAAACAAGAAACCTTGAATGAAGAATCGGTCGACGATGCGGCCGACGATGCGGCCGACGAAGAGGTCGACGATGGTGCAAAAGGTGATGATGAAGACAATACATCGGAAGTTGATGACGCGACCCATGGTGAAACCAATTTTACCAACGAGTTGTCAGACGAGGGCAAAAAGGCAGAACTTCCTGAGGATAGCACCAAAGACGGTGCAGACAATGCGGATATTCTCGAGCACGATAATGAGCCTGAAGCAAATAATAAGGGGGAACAAAGCGATCTTGACCTCGACGATCAGCGAAAAGAGGCTATCCAGGAACTCATATCGATAGAAAATGACTTCCTGTTTCTTCGCGATAAGTTGTACAAAGACAAGCTCAACCAGTTGGAGCATGAATTAGAGTTGTGTTTGGAAGGATCGCATCCAGAGCTACTACAAATTTACTACAAGGTGAATGAGTTCTACCAAGACAACATTCGTTTAGCAGAGGCTACGCTTAACTATAGCTTGAAGTGCATCAACAACGAGACGATCGCCACTCGCACCAGCATCCACCAAAACTTCATGAAAAATCTAGCCGATTCCCGAAACGATATTATAACTGAAACCACCTCGCTATGGTACAAGATCAACAAAGAATGGAACTATCTAGATCTGGCTGTGTCCGACTATAGCTATTCCGCTCTACCTTCACTTTTGCCTGAGGCATACACCATGCCAATGGTAGCCGGAGGCAGTAGCATCGAATACTATCAAGAGGCTGCAGCTAACAACAAGAAGTCGACCAAGCAAAATACCCTTGTGGAATTGGTGCAGCGGCGTAACTGCTACAATGCGCAACTTGGGGTTTTAGATGGACTCAAGGAATTTCATGGAATCGCAGCAGCTGTGTCCAATAGCATTCTAGAAGATGACGCGCTTCCTGTCGAGGAACTTTTGCTCCGAAAGGCCACGCCCGAAGAGATAAACGAGGACCTACAAGCCATGGGAATCCAATAATAATGCATGGGAGGTTACGTTCTCAAATGACTGGAAAACTGGCGCACCTATAGTTCTAATGCACGTAATGGGCATGAATCGATCGCGAGACCGTCTTGTATATCAATAGACCAGTCTACTGTAGAAGTTGTTGGCTGGAGTGCTCTTTTACATCAGTGCACCGCGAGCATGCGCAGCCAAACAATACTTGGCCGATATGACCACATTCTCAGATTCAAAAGAAAGCCGACCTTCTCCGCGCGAGTTCCATAGCAACATGGTAGAGGTATCTTTGACTGTCGGTAAGCTTGATGCTTCACTTGCACTTTTATTGACCAAAGACCATCACTTGATCGAATTCCCGACGATTTTATTGCCGAACGGCGTCAAAGCAGGCTCCATCGTCAAAATTCGCTGTGATCGTGATTTGGAGACCGAGCAGAAGGAGAGACAGCAATTTCAACAAATCCAGGATGAGATCTTGGCCACGTACGGCAAGAATTTGCCTCAGAATCCCGTCTTGAGAATCAAAAATGTGACACAAACTTCGTGTGTTTTGGGCTGGGACTCTTTAAATCTTGGTACAGCGTCCTTGAAAAGCTTAATCTTATACAAAGACGGAAAGAAGCTTGGCGCCATTCCCAACCCTTTGAACAATCATACCACCAAATTGTCCGGCTTGTCCATTGACAAGACTATCCACTTTCAGTTGAGACTAGACTCCACGGCAGGCATCTACTCTTCGGAAACAATCGAGGTTACCACGCACAAAATGACCGATCTCTCAGGAATCAACGTTTGCTTGGGTGACATTTTTCCCAATGGCCAGTTTTCTATCGACGATATCCAAGATACTTTGAAGAATATGGGCGCTCGATACCCTGCTCTGAACAAAGTGCAGGTTGAAACGACGCACTTTATTGCAACCAGAGAAAACAAACAGAACGAGGAGTACTCCAAGGCGAATGAGATGAACATTCCTGTAATCAGGCCCGAATGGCTAAAAGCGTGTGAGCGCGAGCGAAGAATTGTTGGTGTGAGGGACTTCTATGTCAAGGATTGTGTCTTGCCTGATATTATGGCAAAGAATTATTGGAAGGATTCTACAAAAGCGCATGAGCCTGCTGGAGTAGTAGAAACAGCCGAACCAGCGAACACAGTCGAAGCAGTAGAAACGACCGAACCAGCGGACACAGTCAAACCAGTGGACACAGTCAAACCAGTGGACACAGTCAAACCAGTGGACACAGCCGAAGCAGTAGAAACCTCCGAACCAGCGGACACAACCGAACCAGTGGACATAGCCGAACCAGTGGACACAGCCAAAGTCATTAAGCCAGAGTCTACCGAAACTTCTACTCCGGCCACCGCTGGTACCACCGAGCCTGAAACCGCTAGTGTCACAGACAAGGAAGCCAGCGGGCGTGATGGTTTGAGTGCGCATTCAGAAGTTGCTGATAAGGTTGACAGGAAGCATACAGAACAAGATGGCGAAAATCTATCACTTGAACCTGAAGGCGCTGGTCCAGGTGGCGCAACTAGAATTCTGGAACCCAGTGAACCGATTGAAGAGAGCGTACACACGGCTGAGGACACAAGTGACGTTCGGGAATTGGAGCCGCTAAGCACAGAGCAAACGGAGGAGAGGAAGGCCTCTCTGACAGAAGAGCGTGGAGTTGAATTACAATCCAAGCAGGCGGTGGAAGAGCAGAAGCACTCTTCAGGTGAGCCAGCACTTGCAGAAACTGCCGAAACCGGGCCTACTATATCAGAGTCCGAAAATTTCATACAAAGAGATATTAGTTTGGAGAACGTTGCCGTGGATGAAAATAATGGCCACGATGGGGCCAGCTCAGATCTTCCTCCTCCTTCAGAAAAAGAAGCCGATGGAAAACATGAGGGTATATCTGAGCCAGTTGATGCCAACAACGACGAGGAGAAACTGCCTCAGAGCCTAGAGGAGGTCGAGTTATAGGCTCAAGCACGCTGTAAGCACTAGCCTAGTTATATGAGCGTGATGGCTGGGGAATATACAAGACGAATGACACGTAAATTTAAGTGGTGGGATTTGTGTATACGCTAGGTCCTCCTGTAAGGAGCTGAATTGCAAATGGCTAGTCATCTGGCTCACGACAAAACATCTATAAGTGCGCTTCCGGTGGCTCGATACATTCAAGTATATATTCACAGAATAGTTACAAACATAAGAGTTACTCTCCAAATAGCCTTCTGACTTTCTTCAAAATAGAGTCCTTTTCGGGGTCGTATGGATGGTCCTTGGAAGGAATCTCCAAGATGGCAGGAAATGCATTAGTGTAAGTGTCCACCCGGTGCCTTATTAAGTCAGCAATGTGTTGGTTGATCAATAAAATGGCAATGTCTTTTCTCTCGGAAGTAAATCGATCAAATGCCTCCTCAACTTCGTCCTCGGTGGTTTTGCCCGGCACAACCGTGAGAAAGTTGGTTTCCTTCCCGGCTTCGTTCAGCACCTGTCCGACCCCCGCCAAGAGAAGCCCCGTGACCGAATCCTCATCTGCGATCACTGCGAGCAAAGTGCGCTTAGCCATAGCCTCGTTTCCGCTCATGCTGCTGTATAAGACTATTGAGCTTCTGCGTCCGAGTGTCGACTGGCTATGCTATGCCCAGTCGTGTGCGCACCACTCACCGAGCGCGATAAAGCCATTGAGAAATGGACAGAATGCGGCAGCCAAGGAAATTGGTCGGCCGTATTGGTCGGTATTGCTATGAATTTTTTTGCAGGCCAGTCGACCAACCAAGAGTTCAACGACACATATTTTGTCTTTGGATAATTGCTTGGTCATTTTAAATCCCCTCTTTTATTTTTGGGTCCTCAGGGAGAGCGCAGTTTTCATCTGGTCGCAGCAAATGCTCAAAGTCACCAAAACCAGGCAAGTTCCACCGATGCACCATATCAACTCAATTAAACAACACTTTCGAGATGCAAAAGGCAACCCTAGTCTCACTGGTTCGATGCACCAGATGCTAAGCAATCGCTCCAAAAATCATCCTGACAATTAATGAAACGAGCTGGTGCTTCGCATCAGGCTGAGAACGGGCCAATGGCCATAAGAAAATACCCTCCTCGAAGCCCCCTAGTAGACACCAGCAATGCCTCAGGTAATCGTGGCAGGTACTTATCCACGAAGAGCCAGCCTGCGTGAAACGATGGCAAAGTAGTGCCTTGGAAAAATGGGAGACGGCACGTGACCCGGCACATAGTAGCGCAGTCTTTTCCACGCTTTGGTCGCCATGCTCGCCAGACTCCTCCATCTGCAACTGGAGCAAGTGCTCCAGTGGCGGCTCAGGCCAACGCTTAGAAGCTGTCGAAATCTCCACGCGTGCCGGATTGCAGCAGCTGGTCACTCCAAGTGGCAAAACATCCGCCACGACAAGGCCAAGAACGATGCCAAGAAGTCGAAGGAAGCCTACGCCATGGCCACACGCATCACCACCAGTGTAAAGACGGGCGGAGTGGAGGGAAACGCTCAGCTAAGCACCATAATTGAGAAGGCCAAAAAAGCAAACGTTTCCAAGAAGATCATCGATAATGCCATCAAACGAGGCACTGGTGAGTTGGCCCAAGAAGGTGCGCAGACTTCGGAGGTGATGTACGAGTTCATGGGGCCTGCTGGCGTTGCCTTCATCGTGGAGGCCAACACGGATAACAAGAACCGTACCATAGGGTTGGTCAAGCATGCGTTGTCCAAGTTCAACGGGTCTCTCAGTCCGTGCCAATACATGTTTCAGCGAAAAGGCGAGGTGATATTTCAGCCGATTTCTGCAGACGAGCTGTTGGATTCGGTGCTTGAAGTAGCCATTGATGTTGGTGCTGAAGATGTGGAGGACTACGTCGATGTGGATAATGAGTATGGCGGCCAGAAGTTGTTCCGCATAATCACTGATCCAGCGGACTTGAACTCGGTCTCGAACAATCTTTCCCAATTGGGGTATATGCTCAAAGACTCGAAGGTCATGTACTTACCGGATACTGAAGTTGACTTTCCTGAGGATCATGAGAAGGGCATGAACAAGTGCCTAGACCTTCTAGACGACATATCCGAGGTTACAAACTACTACACCAACATTAAGGATTTCTAGACACTCAAGATGCAAGCCTTGAAAGTGAGGCAAACCTGGCCGTATCACATGCAAGAGCTTGCTAAACACATGCTTCGGAACCGCACCTGTTGGATTCGCTCACTGACTGAAGTTCAGCTTGTAATTCCGAGCAGTTTAAAGCGGCTACATAAAATCAACCTGGCGCTCAATCGAAAGATCAAAACACACTAAAATCAGTAAAAAAGAAACCGGGTCACAAACCAATTGACCATAAAGGTTCCACCTACATCGCTTTTATTTAACAGTTGTATTGAGCTAAACAAGAAGAGTCAAGCAGACTCATGCATATGCCGCGAGGGCGGCCGACCGGGCATTTCTCTACCAGATTCGTCATCTAGCTTACTTCGAAGCCTCCTTTTTTTCTTCCTCGACAGCCTTGTTCAAAACGTCATCAACAGCAGACAAGTTAGGGTTGCTCCATAATCTTAAATGCTTGTCGTGGGCAAAATGTCTGTAGGTGAAGACGCTCAAAGAAACAACAGCCACACCCATAGCGGCGAACAATGGGTACATTTCCACAGGGACTCCGACCTTTGGCGGAGGAGCATGTTTATTGGCAGCGGCTAACAAGATACGGGCGGCCTTCATGATGGGGAAATATGGGGTGATGGTACGCCAGAGGAATTTTTTGAGTGCTCGAGGAGCGCGAACTCCGCACCTTTGGTTGGCTGATGCGACCCACGGGCACGTGCCCATGCACACGTGAGGCCCGTACATTCTACCAATCGGCGATTGCGTCCCTGAGTGTATCGTAACAGAGCCAGGAGACGGCCATTGACGGAATGACTTTATAGAGGTTAGCAGTCAAGCCCTTGTATGCACCGGAAAACCCCTCTTGGCGAAAGATGGTTACTATTGCATGCAGCACCGACCGATACTGGAACCCAAGCTCGCCACCAGCCATGCTGGCCACTTGGTAGCGTTTTCGGAGCAAGTCAAGTGGGTAAATGAGAACTCCCCCAATAAAGCTGCTCACAGCTCCCGCCGCAAGCTTCCATGCCGGATTGGAGAAGTCTGTGCTGGCCCGTTTCATGCGGTCTCTTAAGTCCTCATATAAGGCGAAGTTAATGGCCACGTATGGAGCCACCCCCATAGTGGTGGGCACAATGCCCCGGAACAAAGCAGGAACACCGCCTTCATTCCGATACACATCCTTCAAAGTGTGCCACACCCCTGGTGCCTGCACTGACCGCCCCTTGTTGAGTTTTCGAAGGGACGCTGTTTGAATGGTGATGCGGGCACGCACCAAGTCAAGCGGATAAGTGAACATCACCGACGCTGCGCCGCCCATCGAACCAGCAATAAGGCGGTCTGTATCAGACAACTGCATAGCGTCCGGCAGCTTGAGCTGCATGAGAAGGTGCTTACACTTTTCGAACACGGCAAACTGCACCGCGCTGTAGGGCACGATTCGAATACAATTGAGCATGTTTCCTCGGTACCACCCTCGCCATCCTTCATCCTTATACATCTTCCATATCGTGGGGAACATTCCTTTGTATGCACGCTGGGCCTCGGGACCTTGGAGCTGAAGGAGGATCTTAGCCCGCTCAAATGGCGACACCACTGTACGGGATATAGCTCCGGCGATGCCTCCCGCGATGAGCGATGAGCACGAGTCTCGCTTGATGTATGACTTTAGCTGTTGATATACGGAAGCCTCATTGTTCTGCATCGTCTGATCTGAGCTTGTGGACGTGCTCCGTGTTTGAGTGGTGACTGTGTGTTCCTTAGCGAGCGCATGCAAAATGCGAAGGCAGCGAACATTTTCTCGTGGAGTGCGTAAACTCTGCGAAATGCCGGGGTCGCGTCAGCGGCGGTATATGCAGTCCCAACTCATTGTCGAGGTCGTACCGCGTGCTGCTTCACAGAAAGGGTTTTGCTGTTGCCAAAGGGGGAATGTACATTAATAGGGTAGGGGCCCATTGGATTTAATTACGTCGCACTTCACATGTCATCAAGCTTCAACTGGTGCGTCAGGTCACGGCCCACGCTGCCAAAGACACCGTGCTCATTCAATACATATTACTCTATAAAAGCCTATCGCGCGCTCACCCGCCCACTAGTACTTGGACAAGACCTGGTCAATTCCGGCAACCAAAATATCAGCGTGCTTCTCTTCAAACACCAAAGTGGGCCTTAATCTGACAGAATCATCGGCACATCCTCCAATGTTTATGCCCACCGATTTCATGTCGCTCAAAAACTTGTTTCTTAGTTCGGGGTTTTTGAATGACCAAGCGATGAAAGTGGCGCGCTTCTTTCCTCTCAAATCAGCAAGATACTCGGGGTACTTTGGGGCCAAATCTTCAAGCTTTTGGTACAAGTAGTCGCCCACACGGGCAGCCTGCTTCGACAAGTCGTGCTTAACGATCTCCTGGCCAATGGCCCCGGCCAAGATCATTCTTGCCGGGTCTCCACACCAGGTGTTAAACTGACGATAGCCCTGATTGGGAATCAACTCAGGGTCATGGAAGTAGTACCCTGCAGACTGAAACTTCTTGGAGAAAGTCACCATATCTGGGGCTGGGGAGATGTTGAAGTGTTCATGAGCCCAGAAGACACCAGTAGCTCCGACTCCGGTCTGGACCTCATCCATGATCAAAAGAGAACCATGCTGCAATGTGAGGTCTCTCAATCCTTGGAAAAAGTAGCTGGAAGCATGGTTGTCGCCGCCCTCAGATTGGATTGGCTCGACCAAAATTGCGGCAATTGGCACCGACCATGTCTTGAGCAAATCCTCAACAATTTTTAAACATCTATCGTCCTCGGTCTTGTTGGCTTCGACGTTTGCATCCAAGGGGTATTTGTAACTAGGGAACTCTGCCTTTGGCCAGTTAAACGAAGGCAAATCCAACTTGTGAAGTGGCTTGGAACAAGTGGTCGAAGCGGTAGCAAACAATCTACCGTGAAATGCACGCTTGAAAGACATAATGGCAAGTTCTGGAGAGCCAGGGGATTGATTTTTCATGACGGACTCGGTCTCCGTTTGCGTGAAAGCAGTGTGGTAGCCTCTCTTTTTGGATTGGTACCACATAAAAGCAGCTTTGAAAGCCAATTCGTTAGCATCGGCTCCCGATAAGGCGGACCACAACTTGTCTTGGCCCTTTGGGGCGACTTTGAGCAAATCAGCAATGATCTCCTCAGAATCCTTGCCAGGGAAGTTACCCAAGGCAGGACGGTTGATGATGGCACGTGTCATCTTGTCTGATTTGGCCACCTCCGACAACACCGGGTTATTGTAGCCTAAAGGAATGGAGGCAATCTGCGCATAAACATCCAAGTACTCGTTTCCGTCAACATCCACAATGTAATTACCGGTGGACTTTTCGTAGTCGGCAACAAAGTACACGGTTCTGGCATCGAACACCGAATCGAGCAGCTTCACCGCAGCCTGGCTGGCAGGGCCAGGGAACTTCGTGACAACTTTGGGCGCCTTGGGCTCGTGGGGGAAATAAGTGTCACAGATAGACATTCGACAAGAGTGAAGACGAGAAAAAAACGTGGGGTTGGGGGTGGTATTTGCAACCTTATATACCTCTGCCAGAAGTGCGCTAGAGCTGCGCGCGCTATCGTGCTAGTGATAACGGTAGTGACTACAAACAGGAAGTGCGCCGACACCTGTGGTTAGCGCAAAATCCCAGTGCGCCAAGCCCAGCCGAGAAACAGCGAGTCCTGGTGCAATTCCAAGAGTGGACCACGAGAGAATGCGAGAGGGATTATGCTTATATGCAGGAACTGCATCTTGAAGTTTCTGACTAGCTTTGGGAATGGGCCCGCTCACCAGTGCAGCACGCTGATAGTTTAGGCGGTATCACTGCGGTATGAAGATGCTCACTTGATATGGAGAGCGCATCTAGTAATCCAATGCAAACAGCCCGTGATTTTGGCAAGAGGACCAGAAACTCATGCGAAACACCGGTGAAACGTCCTCTAGTTGCCCGGAAGCAACCACGGGTTATTTGGCCGCCACAATTCAAAACTGCGAGCGCTGGTTCATAATAGTGATGGTGTAGCAAGTAACAGCGATAACGCGCAATGGACGTCTGGAGCGGGGATATATTAGCTTATGAGGTACAGGTACATCGAGCTGATACATGTACCTGACGAGCTAATATGGAGGCTTTTTTGTTAACAAACTGGTATAGGTGAGTGACACGGAAATGTGCACATCTCGCATAGACCAACGGGATACGCTATGTGCCAGAAATTCCAGGCCAAAAGAGAGTCCTGCCTCATGATTCCAAAAACGGAAAGTGGCGGTATTTTAGACCCTTAGGTGGCTACCATCAGCGGCAACCAGCCTCTTCGGAACATGTCCTTTAAAGCCACGGGTACGAGCCGCATTAGCTTTGCATACAAGCCCTCTCTTTTCTTATTACTGGAGCTTTCCTGGCTTCATTGGCTTCACTGCATCTCTGGCTTCTCTGGATTTCTTGAATTTTCAGCGGGCTGTTTGTTATCTCCAGCTCTTCCCAGAAACCGGCTTGACCTGCCTTTTCCAGATCTAGTGAGGGTCCGGCTTGTCCCCGCATTTTTCTAATTCCGTTTTCTCACGCATTAGTTAGCTTCCATGCTGTGCCCGGTGAGTAGTGCATCCATGCACTACACATCGCGGGCTTATTCAAAACACTCATCACCTCCCGATTAACAAAACTACACGCCCAAGGCTCGGCCACAAACTCACGCACAAACGCAACAGCCAGATACCCTAGCACGTGCATACTATGGAGCATCTAGACAGCAGTCAACTCTCCAAAGGCCAACAGTTTTCCGTGGAGGACGGCCTAGATCAGGAGATTCAGCGGGCCATCGCCCAGCATGACTTGGAGCAGCAGAAGCTTAATCAGCAGTCGGAATCCGAGCCACCTGAGAACCAGTCCCACCGACTCGATGTCAGCAGCCAAGGCCCATCAATCAAAAGCGAGGAAAACTTGGAGGCGCAACTGGCCCACAATAGTAATGGTCAAGCGCGGTCTGATAGCCCGATCCATGTCGCTTCTGGTGATCAAATCGACGGAAGCGCTGCTCCTGATGTGCACGAAGACGTACAGGATCTGTCGCAATCCGCTATGGACGCCGCCGAGGAGAAGAGGCATCTCCAGATGATTGCAGATGAACTCAAACGTGCCACCACATCGTCATATGATGTAACCACAGAACAAAATCACGAAAGCACCCACGACAATCAGCTTTCCGAAATTAACCTGAAGCAAAATGTTTCTGATTTCCCAGCGGACTCAACCGCAGAACCTAAAGACGACCCAGGAAAGTCCCATGTTCTGGCCTCTTTCATTCCTGCAAACTCCGAGCTCCTAGTGACTAACAATGCTTTAGCAGCTTATAATGCCCTTAGCAGTCAGGTTCCTCCCGTGGTTCTGTTATCTGCTGTACATTTGGCTGCTCTACCTTTAGCCATCGTGTGCCCCGACTATCTTCCAGCCAGAATACAGTTGCTCATAAATACGCTTCCGGTGCTAGACAATCTCGCATCGCAGCTTCTTCGAATTTTTGTTGTGGGGCCATATCAGAAAATCATTGACTTGGCCTCTAGTCCAGATACTCCCGCTGGCGCTGCATTCCGCGACTTGAGCTCGCTTTTCGAGTTTACAAAGCGTCTATACTCCGAGGAGGATCCGTTCTTGAACGTCGAGAACTTGGCCCCCGGGATGTGGAAAGAAGGCGAGCAAACGCCAACCATGTTTCGGAACCGGGAGCAATCAATCGAGTCAACATTACGCAAAGTTAACTTGGCTACCTTTCTAGCCGCCACCTTGGGAACCATGGAAGTAGGCTTCTTCCATTTGAACGAGTCCTTCTTGGATGTATTTTGCCCCTCTAATAGTTTGGACCCGACCAACTCTATGTCAAACATGTCGTCTTCAAATATGAATCTTCAGAGTGGGGTAAACACCGTGATTGGTGATAAAATCGGAAAAATTCTCAAACCTCTGGCTACCTTGTATCTCGACTTGAAGACACAGGCATACATATCAGCCGTTGAGGCTGGTGAGAGATCCAACGAGGAAATTTTGGAAGACATTCTCCCTAGCAATATAGAGCAGATTCTTCTTGAGCGCCGTGGTATACAGATCTTGTCACCTACTGAGACTGACTTCGTCAATAGGTGTAAATCTCGGAAAGAAAGACTACTCAATTATCCACCTGAAAATAACCTAAGCGAGGAGTTTGAGTGGTTCGCCTTTCTCAAGGACGTGTTTGACTTTGTCTCCAAGAACATGAGCTTTCTCATCTGGGGCAAGAAGAGCAAGCCCCCAGCAAGACGAGAAAGACCTCCTCAAGCAGAGCCTTTGAACCCGCATAGCGAGGAAATCCTCCAAACCTTGTCAACCCCGGCCGCCCCTACAGAAAGTGCAAACAAGTCTGCAGTAAGAGATGGAGCAACAGCGCGCGAGATGAGCCATTATGCATCTGATCTTCTCCCCATCGAAATACAGGAGCAGCAGATTCATCTACGTCTCAACACAGCAACACACGGAAAAGTTTACAGCAGGAGACCTTGGACGCGAGAAGAGGAGAAAGCGCTTCGACATGCATTGGAGCTCAAGGGCCCCGCGTGGTCCACGATTCTAGAACTCTTTGGACAAGGTGGCAGAATCAACGAGGTTTTGAGGCACCGGAATCAAGTACAGCTTAAGGACAAGGCAAGGAACTGGAAAATGTTCTTCCTTAAATCCGGGTTGCCAATCCCGGATTATTTGCAAAAAGTGACTGGAGATTTGGATAGAGAAGACAAGCTGCGCGCAAAAACAGCCCGCAACAGGAAAACGGCGGCTGCACCCGTACCTTCGGTGCCGAAGAAGAACGAGCCAAATGAAAATGAACCCACCAGCAAGAGAAGGAAGGCTTAGATTATGCTTTCCGTTGCAGGGACGCGCCACATTGTCGATTCAGCGCGATGAAACAAAAGCCATGGCTTCGGCAATCAAAGGTGCGCGCAGAAACGTGTTGCGCGTTCGATTTTACGAGCGCATAATCGTGGGTCTTCTGTAGAGTTTGACTTCGTTAGAGATTCAATATGAGGGTCATACGACTCCTCTTGGGACTCTTGTGCGTCCTCATATTCAGTTCTCAGTTTAGCCATGATGATATATTCCAGGCAATACTTAACTAGGAGTTCAGTGATTGACCACTCAGAATCAATAAGGTCGTATCTAACCGTGCTCCCGTTGCTCTATTTATATCCGACTGAGCGGAGTTTAATCTCCGCTCCTCATCGGCCTGTCGCATTTCTAGAATGTTCCAGTCCAATCAGAAACGAGGGAATGGATGAGCTATCTGCACTCCTGAGGTACGGGTCGTACCTCCCATGCATCAGCATCTCTGTACTGTGATGTACGGATGTATCTCACAGTGCAACAAAACGCACGCTAGATCCGCTGTACAGGATATGCAACTACGATGCATGCACGTAAGTTGGGGCCTACCACATTTAAAGAAGTGTTAAACGAATCACGTGCGTGTTTTCTTCGTGAACCGAATCCATCCCTCCTTTTTCACGCCATTCGACCCTCATCTTTGGCTCCCCGAAATGAGTGCCACCAATATAGAAGATCCTGCCACGAGACTTTCAGCTGCAAAGCAAAAATGCCAGATCCTCTACTCTGAGTTGCATCGAAAAAATTTGGCCATTCAAGACACAACTTTGAACAAGGCAAGTGCAGATACACAAAGGATCCCGCCCAAGTCGTATCTCAGGCAATATAACACGTTGAAAGGTCACCGGGGAAAGATCGCACAGGTGCGCTGGAGCTCCAACTCAGTTAACCTTGTTTCTGCGTGCCAAGACGGTTTCATGATCATATGGAATGCCGTTACAGGTCTCAAGCTCCAGGCCATCCCCTTGGAGAGCCCTTGGGTCCTCCTGTGTGCCTACTCACAATCGGGTCGTTTTGTTGCTCTGGCCGGTTTGGATAACCGCTGCACCGTTTATAGAGTCACCCCGGCGCATCCGACGGCGGGGAAACGCACAGACTCCTTCGAGCTTCAAGACAAGGGACGCAAGATTCCTAGAGCACATGCTGCCTACATCTCTGCATGCGACTTCATCACTGACGACAGGGTTCTCACCGCCCTGGGGGACATGACAATATCCTTGTGGGACTTAGAAAAGGATATCCGGGTGCGGGAGTTCACCGGGCATTGTGGAGATGTTTTGCTGTTGCTGATCGCCGCCAATGAAAGAGCGAATCCGCAGACGTTTCTTTCTTCGGGCGCAGACGGGTGTGTGAAGCTATGGGATTTAAGAGTTGCCAAGGTTCAGCAGTCGTGCCAGATGTCGCGCCATGATGTCAACACTGTGACTCAGCTCCCAAATGGACATTCGTTTATTTCCGGAGACGATGCAGGCTTGTGCAAAATGTATGACTTCCGCTCATTATGTGAGTTAGAGACCTACGACTTGAGCCTGCAGTTCGGGCCAGCGACTAGATCGGCCACTTCAAGCTCACCAACAAGCTCGCAGTTCAGTGCCCATTTTGATACTCCAGGGGTGGTGTCTGTGCAAACGAGCGGGTCCGGGAGGATTCTTTATGCATGCTACGCTGAGTACGGCTGCTTGGCGTGGGACATTCTCCGAGGAGAGATTGTTGAGCTGATTGGCATCGGAAACGGGAGCCATACCAGCCGCATTTCCCAAGTGGCCGTGAGCCCCGATGGACAAGGCCTAGCCACAGCCTCGTGGGATTCCACCATCAAGATCTGGTCTGTTTGAGCAGCCTAACATCTATTCCATTACAAAATCATATGATGGGCTAGGCAAGTACTTGCGAGACAACATGCCGGTGACCCTACTATATTGATGTACAATACTACCACCAGACTTGCCGGCAGCAGCAGCAGCAAGGTCATGTCCGCAGGCCACTAGACATAATGCTCGCACGGTCTAGTTATCAATGCTTTGATAACATACATGGGCATAAGCCGTTCTTTGTAGCATGACCTTGTCTCGACCTCAGTTTTCGGCGGTGTGCTTTTTCACGTAGTCCCACAAGCTCTTCAACAACAGCTCGGGCAAGGTGAACAAGTCCATGGTGAACTCCCCATTGTCAACGTCATTCTTGATGTTCATATCATTTGTTCTGTTATCGGTGACCATCTGCACAATAACAATCAAGTCGTCTTCACTGAGCTTAGTCAAGCCATTGGCAAGCTTCTCTAAATCCACCGCTCCTTTGGTAGCATTGCCAGCACTCTTGAATTTTTTCAGCTTCGAATTGGCCTCGGCCTCGGTCTTGCGCTTGCCATCGCCCTCGGAAGGCACGGCACCGGACTCGGTCAAAAGCTTGTTCAACTGGGCATTCTTCAAGGGAATTGAAATCACGTGGTCCACTGTGTACGTCTCTTGCAAAAAGTTCAAGTCATGGTTAAACTTTCTCTCGCCCTGTTTTCCTGGTAAGCCCACCATGTGAATAGCAATTGGGATGTCGAACTCGCCCCAGCCTTGCTCCTCTACCCTGAAGGGCGCCAGCTTCAACGTTCTTATTGGGTTGGCGAATGTAGGATGCAAAGTATACGTCACCTTATCTAGGATGTTCGCGTCCACCACGGCGCCTTGGTCATTCAACATGGAAATCTCGATCGACCACTGCCGCATAGGGTAGTTTTCCACGGCTGGCACATCTTTCAAGATGTGTTGGTTGGTGGTGATGCGGATGGTTCTCTTGACCTGCTGGTTAGTATCAGCCCTTGCATTGGTTTCTGGACAGGCATCACGGCAAGATGAAATGATAGGGCGGCGAATAGCAAAGTTAAAGTCCAAAGCTCCATCTGAGCGGACTGGCCTCAACAGTGAAAAGCTTTCAACACCGCATCAAAAAGCGGGCCGCTTCCACGGGCACGGCAGAGGCACCCGCCCCCAGCGGAGGCACATGAACAGGGCGTACATACCTCAGACATGATCGGAATGGAGTATTACGTCAAAGGGGGTAGGGGAAATGATGGAGCCGGTGGTTTTTGAGCTGGTGCGTTCAATGCTCAATTTCGTTGGTAGTGTGTGTTATGCTTTCGCAACAACCCGGCCGCTCGAGCCTGTCGCGACCAGGCCAGCACGCTCTAGGAAGAGGGGAGCAGAGCCACATCCAGAAGAAAGTGGCGCAAGTACGCCGCGGAGGCACAATCCATCGACATGCCAGCGGAGCTTGACACGAGTGCTTGCCCATGTAGAATTTCCGGGGCTGTCGGACCGCTTTTAAATTTATGAGCTCTTGGTGTATTTGGAGAAAAGTGAGCAGCCAATCGCATGCGCATGGATGAATCTTCTGCATTACGTAAATGATCATGAGTGGGGCGCAACACTCCTTAAGATCTGGAACAACAATGAAGTCTTCATGTTCAAGTGATTTTTCAGGGGTGTCTATTACGTCTGCATCGGTACATCCCAGCATAGGTACATCTTCAGGTGTCTATTACATCCATCGGTACTTCGACAGGTCGTCTATAACATTTATCGGTACATCTTCACATCTACCTACTACATCTGCCCCGGTATATCAAGCTTCTCTCATCTCAATTTCCTCCCCACAACTTCTTGTAGATAGCAGGAACCTTGGAGCGTATAGAGGAGGGCGTGGTGTTCCACTTCAAGGCAAACTCATCGGTCACCCCCTTCAAGAGGTCGCCCATCTTAGTGTCCTTTGCCAGATCGTGGACGTCCGAAAGCCACCGTTGCACCTTTTCCAGAACTTCTTCGTCCGACGAAAGCGGCAAGCCATCCACATACTTCTTCAATATGACCGCCTCGTGCGCCTCGACCTGCGCCAAATCGTCCCGGTTCTGCGACTTGTACAAGGCCTCGGACTCTGCTCGCTGCTTCAACATCCTGGTGAACACTTTGTAAAGCTCGAACTCGTCCTGCTTGCCGCCGTCGATTTCGTTGTTCTTGATGGTGGAGAGGATCGACCGGATGGTGTTTTTCTCCACATTCTTCTTGCCGATCATGGCCTGCTTCAAGTCAACCTTGATATTCTGCATAGCCTGTGCGTACGCAGCGCTGGCTTGTAGTCTCCTGAGAGTGGCAAACATGGCTCTTGCGCTAATGGGGACTTCCGCCCATCAAGTGCCAAATGCCAGGTTGCGCACGATGCCTGGCGGACACCGCGCACGTGACCCGTCATCTTCTCTCCCACATCGAGTACTCATACTCATAATCTCCCTCCCGAATGAGGCCTTCTGAGATTTCAGTGTTGGTGAACGCCCTCAAGTCACGTGTCGCCTTCTTCTGCCACGCGTCCAACCTCCAGGCCAAAAACGTATCCAAAACTGGCGCCTCCGCCTCGGGCCCAGTGTACTTCACCATGGTAATCAATAAGTTATCTACTCTCTCATCGTTGATGAACTTGTTGTAAACTTGGGCGCCCCCTATAATGAAAATCTTGGCTATGCTTTTATTCTCGTGCGTATAGCCCTGCTCTTTCCACTTGTGGAAAATGGCATCAATCGAATTGTAATGAAGCACGCCATCTTCCATGGTGTTCAGGTGTTTCAGCGAGAGAACGACATTCAATCGGTTGGGCAAAGGGCGGAACTTGCTAGGAATGGAGTCCCAGGTCTTCTTGCCCATGATCACAACGTTGACCAGACCCTCACCACATTTAGAAGTGACATCGCGGAAATATTTGATCTCCTGCTTAAGCCTCCAGGGGAGCATTCCCTTTGCACCTATTCCTAAGTCGGGCCATAGAGCAGCTACTATTAGTGAGACCGTGGGTCTTGCATGGGCCATGGTGGTGTAGGTGCGGCGGGGGAAGCTTCAGGCCGCGCGTCTGAATTACAGGGCGACGCGCTGGTATGTAAGATGCGCGACGTGACTGCAAAAAATGTAAACAAACACACTGCCATACAAAAGTACGAATGGACAAAACAACGAAGATAAAATTAATACACAATGATACAGGGCAGGTGCGTGACACTTGCCAGAGAAGTGTCACTTATCGTCACTAATGTACAAGGGAAGTGTGCTTGAACAGCAACGCAAAACTACTTGGCTGCTACCTTTCTGCCAGCCTTTCCAATCTTCTTGCCTGAAGCTGCTTTAAGAGCTGGCACCTTCTTAGTGACTTTTGTAGCCTTAATGACTTTAGTAGCCTTCGTGGCCTTCGTGGCCTTAGTAGCCTTGGGAGTATTTTTATTGGCCGTGGGTTCAGTCTTTGGGGCAGTCTTTGAAATAACCTTTTTGGACGCGGATTTTTTGACTGGTGCAGATTTCTTGCTTACACCGGCCTTTTTGGAGACAGGCTTATCAGCCATATCATCCTTTGGAGCAACTTTAGAAGCAGGTTTTGCAGACTTTGAAGCAGACTTTGCGGTCTTTGAAGTCTTTGCAGTCTTTGCAGTCTTTGCAGTCTTTGCAGTCTTTGGAACAGTTTTCGAATCGGTCTTCTTGGAAGCAGCCTTCTTTGCAACCTTCTTGGTTACCGAATTCTTCACTTCCTTCTTCGGAACATCCTTTTTTGTGACTTTAAAAGCAGTTGGAGCAACTGCCTTATCTTTTGTGGCATTCTTGATTGGCCCCGAGGGACCCTTTGGTTGCACGAAGTCGCCGGACTCAACACCCTTTCTCAAGGCGGCGTTGAAGAAGGAGTCGAAATGTAAAGGGTTGGTGTCGTAGTTAGACTGAATGTATTTCTTGACGGCTTGGCGCCTTTAGGTTAGTAAATGCCCGGAACGCCGGGCATGCGATCTTGAATTGTTTTGGGAAACTGGGAATTAGTTGGTTATTATAGGCCATACGGCCTTCAAGACAAAAACATACGAGGATCCATTTCTTTCCTTCAATGAAATGACGGCGGATTTGATCATATCTGGGCAGTTAGTACAACATTTGTGTGGATCATCGAGGACAATTGGGATGCTAAATAAAACAACAAACACGCTTCCGCTTAAGCAGAGCGCCTCTTAACAACATACCCTTGTAGGAAACTTTGGGAGCGACAGTCGTTGCTGCGGAGGCTTTTGATTTTGGCGGCATTGAGAAGCAGTTCGGTCAGAAATAAAATGTAGTAGGAAAAAGCGGGAAACACGAGAGGGAGCTTTCCTCAGAAAAGTAGCGCGCCTCGCACCGTCAGTGTTTTGGGCGTTGGATGCGAATGATGGAGTGGAGGCGCGGCCAATTGGTGCTCTGCCGAGACATTGCCCAGGAGATAAAAGAATTTAGACTAGAGGAGAGATGCGGTTTAGACCAACGGAAGGATGGAATAGGACTCGCTGAAAGAAGAAGGCGAGTTCAGTCCCGGGGTCATATGCTCAGAATGGTATATCCGGCCATCACCCTCGTGTTGAGCGCATGCCGCGTTAAGAAGCGTAACCTGCATCATTCACTGATTCCGAGAGCCGTGCAGCCAAATGTAGCCCATCATGCAATTGGAAAGTTGACCGCCACGCCCCTGTCTCGTTCCTGGCTCATTTACCTTTATTTGTCATTGCTGGCGTTTCATTGGTGTTTCAGGGTTGTTTTGTTCACATTGCTAGTGTTAACCTCGTTTATTAGCTTATACTACTGTTCATTAGCGTTCATTAGCGTTCATTGGCTTTCATTAGTGTTTATTAGTGTCCATTAGCGTTCATTAGCGTCCATTAGTGTGTGCTGACGCAGCACCAGGAGCGGGTGAACTGAGTGGGTGAGGATCCAGATTCTATCCTCTTCATTGAGATGCACGTCACACATTTCTCGTGCTACTTCTTGGAGCCGAAAGAAAAAAAGAATTCGTCCGTGGTGAATTGCGACGTCACATCATTAAAGTCCCGCTGCAACGTTTCCCCTTTGAATTTGTCGAAAACCTCCAAATGAATATTGCTATGCTTGAACGAGCTCAGCGCAGAAGCGGGCTGCTCCCGGAAGCTAGAAGAGCGAGGGCCAACAAACTGCTCGTATGGCAGCGCCAACAACTCCCCCGAAGCTGTCGATGCCTTCTCGTAAGGGTTGAGGGAGGATAGCGAGTTTGTATCCGTGTGATGACCCGAGCCTCTATTTTTTTTCTTTTTGCCTGAAAAAGAGGTGGCTGTATCCACAGCCAGTGTGTCTTGGGCTGGAGTGCTTTGGGTGGGGCGCGGTTGATCCCGAGACTGGCTAGTGTGGCTGTATGGGATGGCCACGAGACCGTCCTCGTCAACGGCCGGCGAGGATTTTCTCTTGCTTTTCCAGAAAGCAAACGAGCTTCTCGCTTTTGGGCTTGGGTCCGAGAATGGGTTCTCCGCACGCCTTGTCTCGTCGTTCAAACTGGTTGGGGTAGGACACCCCTTCAGGTTGTCCAGCAGCAATGGCTCAAAAGGATTTTGCGGGGGTGGCGTCACAGAAGACAGCAATCTCAGTACAAAGTACGGGTCCATCGGCTGATGGGCCACGTAGTCCTGTGCATCGTCGCCCTGCTTCTCCAAGTCTATAGAGGAGTTCAGGTCACTGAGGGTCTCGTCATCCAAAAGCTGGGCACTCTGCGCATGCATGGAAACGGCATTTCCAGCGCCCATCATGAAGCCTGGGTGAAACGGAATATACATGATGCACGTGAGAAGCACCAACAAGCCATCCAAAGTCATCACATACTCCTCATGTGTGATCAAGTATCCGGTCCAGCCTTCAGTCAACTCCACGAGACGGTAGATGCATCGGATATAGATGAGTGCCACGCTGATCAAGATCACGAGAGGGTAGTACCCGAACGTGGGGCGAGACCAGATCTTGCGGTGCTGCTGGCTGTACTCCCTGTGCAAGAAAGTGGTCTGGATGGTTTTGCCCCTCTCGGTCTGGAAGAGCAAGTCAATCACGTTGCGTATCAGAAAGCGCACCTCGCTGCTTGCCCTGAAGTATATGTTGCGCAAGAAATCAAAGAGAAGAAGGACAAAGAGCGTCATGGACACCACCTGGATGGCGATTCCTGTCACCATTATATTGGTACCGGTGTCTGTGCTTTCGAGGTTCTGCAATCTGATGGCTGCGAGGCCTCCGCCTGCGGCCTGGATTATGAGGGACAACATGTCACAAAAGATGAAGATGTACGAGAACCAGAGCGGCTTCAACCTCAGGTATTGGCGTCCATACACCACAAGAAGCTGCGCGAGCAAGTAATAGATGCCGGCCATGATCACCGCCGGTGCAAGAGTGAGCGAAATCACCTGGCATATGAACGGCACTTTGTTCGAGTAGTCGGACATCGATACATCTCGGGCGACGTACCCCGCAAGCTCCAAGCCCGTGCCAACCACGAGGCACATGCCAAAGTAGAGGTATTGCTTCCATACAAATAGGCCCGTGTGCATGGCCATCAACAAAGCAAAACACACGGCGAAAATTGTGTTTGCTGACATGCTCAACTTCATTTGGTAGAGGTTGAAGCCCATCTCCAAGTCCTGAAGTTCCATGGTGGCGTTCCAAATAATCTGCGTCATACGCGGGAGCTCTTGAGTGTCTGTCGCCGTGGCGATGTAATTCTGGGCCGACACCACTGCAAGCGAGGCCTTAGCGCCTTTGGCCGCACGGGCCAAGCTGTACAAGTCCAAGCGCTTGGTCACGGTGGGGTATACTGAAGATGCGGATAAAAGAGTGCTGACGATTCCATGGATATGGGTTGGGTCGATGTGGGTCAAGGTTGTTTGTGTGGGGAGGACATCCGTGGTCCAGGACCCGGTCAACTTTTGCAATTGCGACGACATTAACGGAGTAGGGCTGAACGAAAGGTAGCGGCACGCGCGTGCTTGAAGAAAAAGTAGGTATTTAAGGCATGAATGAAAGGAGGCTTAAACCTCTATATATGCGTGCAAGCCATGTCTTCATCGGGGCTCATTTGAATGGATGCATATGGGTCGCAATGCACATTACTGCATTGGGGAAGTGGGGCTGCGCGTTGTGCATATAGACCCCCTTTACGGAGAATGTTTTACCAACTTCGGTAATGGATTTTTGTGGTCGCCCCTTTCGGCACCTCCGGTGGCACGCACCACTTTGAAGCCACCCACCACCATGGAAGCCCCACAGACCCTGCGTTCTTCACGCATACACCGTAGGGGCTTTGAATACTTGCGCCTCTAAGCGGCTGGTCACATGAGCGCCCAGGCCGGCTCGACTTACCGTGTCAGTGATTTCGCGCTTGGTATATTCTAGACTGTATACATCAATGTTTTGGCTCTTGTTGTGCTTGTTCCTCCATTTCCTTCCCCTCATGATTGAGAATCTCGCTGGTCAACTGCTCTCGTTTCCAGAACTTGAGTAGTAGATCTCCATAATTCTGGAGATCCTCAACTGAGATCATGAGCTTGAAGTCTAGCAATAGCAAGAACTGCAACTCTAAGTAATTGAGCTCTTCCAACGGAAGCCCTCCAACTTTGGCATACCGAAGGTTTTTGTAAAAGATGTCACTAATGAACTTTGAACTGACGGTGATGCCTGATATTATGAGCCGGTGAATGTTGTAGGAGTCCATCACAAAAAGCTGCTCCGACTCCGTGCTGTCCTCGTCCGTGCCTGTCTTCTTTTTTTTCTGTAAGTTGTTTGCTCTTTTGGCTATCCTGTCAAAATATACCAAGAGCGAAAGAAAAACATCGTTGGTGGCGGGACAATACTTCAAGGCCCTCATTAGATACGCGTGAAGCGTGATTCCCGGAACGTTGGTGCCATGAAAAGCAAGCACGTTAGCCAAGTATCTGTTTTTGAGCTCGTCATCCTCATCTTCAGAGCTTTCATCCGAATTGTCATCCTCACCTATATGCGCAACTGTGGTGCTCACCCCATCACTGCTCGAATAGCAAACAGAGTCACGAACGATTTTCGACTGCCGTTCCATTTGCTTTTGCTTCTTCTGGTCCTTGAGCTTTTGCCTCGCTGCAATTGTGTTTTCGAAATGATTTGGGTGAAGCTTATCGTTAGCTTCTATAATTTTGGTGAGAAGGCAAGCAAGCATTGTGATAAGATCCTCCACGGGGTGTTCCACAATATTCAATCGTTCCTCGTAGCCGGATTCATGATCGGGGTTTTCACGGGCTTCTGCATCTCTTGTCCGGAGAATTTCCAAGTACTCATTATACGTCATGTAATGATCGGGCCGTATGGAAGGCTGCTCGCACACATAAGAAGTCTCGTGGTTCGGGGCACCGGGGCCACCATAAGAATGAGCTTGCGCCTGCGATGACAGTTGCTGATGGGATTGCATCTGAGATGGCGGTGGCTGGTGGGACTGGGCCTGGGGGTGTTGCTCTTGCGAGAAGCTTGAATAATGATGATTCAGGAAATCGGCCATCTCGACATTCTCGGGGACGGCACCTCGATCTGAAGCCAACCTTTGCATCTGGGAGCTCCTTTGAATAGTAGAGGAATCAGCAAACGAGGTGGGCAATGAATGTGGCTGGGTCTGAGGGACTTTCTGAAACGCATTTGTGGATGGAGTAATGGAGCTACTGAACTGCCCTTGGTAATTAAGTTGCGGATTGGCCGAGTCCATTGAGATATTGGTTGTGGGGACAGCAGGGATTCTGTAGGGAGCAGCAAGGACGTCTTGGGGATACAGTTGCTGGAAGCCTTGCTCGGCCGGATGCGCAAACTGCTGGGTGAAGGAGGGTGTAAAGTAACTGTTGGAAGTGTAGGACGAGGACACAGCATTCGGCGGATTATGGCCCAAAGGAATGTAGTTTGCGCGAGTATACAGGGAGGTTGAGTTGGGTAATGGATGAGTGGAGGGGTTTGGGTTGAAGGAAGATGACGCCAGGTGGGATTCGCCGAATTGCGACTCGGCCCGAGAGCTGTATGAATTAGGAAAGAAGTTGTGGTTGGTCTGAGGAGTGACTGAGGCAGAATATGAAGGCGGTTGTAGGGGATAATTGTGCAGTGAGGTGGACGCAACGGGATGAGAAGGCATGCCCTGTTGATTTGAGGACGACGACATCAAGTTCTTGGTGAGGTTCGACACCGACGCCTTCTCCTTGTTTGGGCTGGTCTCCGAACCGGCCGAGAATACCGAGGTATCGAGGGACTGCGGCTCCAGGCGAGGATCAGAGCCTGGTCGGGTGTCTGAGTATTGGCTCATCGCTATAGGTTAGTATTGAGCAGAAAAGGAACGAGTGGCTCTCGTCACATCGGTGATCAGCTACAGGGTATTGCAGGCCGCAGAAGCAGAGACGCGAGCGGTGCAAGCCCCTCAGAAGAGTGATGCGAGTGTCGCAAGCCGCCGGCGTGTTTGAGCGCCACGACCAAACGTCGGCAGCTAGTCACTATCAACATACTTGTAAACAATATAACAAAGAGCCCCCAGGGCACGGCACATTGGGTAGATTCAGCAAGATCGAGGCGAGGGTACTCACTGGAGCAACAGTGAGGGCGAGAAGCGGGGCGGGCTAGGGCCTGTGATGAAGGATCTGGGTGTTGGGAGGGCAAGTCTGCGGGCATGTAGCGGATGGGGGAGGCCAGGAAAAAAGGTCGTGGAGGCACGGGTGTGGGGGATCTCGAAAAGCGCGGCTCGGTGTCATGCTCTCAATCACGGAGGCCTATGGTTCCACCGGGCCAAGCTAGGCGCGGGGACACGAAGGGGAGGGCGAGGGGGGCAAATGAAAGGGCAATTGGAGAGGCAGGTGAAGGGGTAGGCGAAGGGGTAGGCGAAGGTGTGCCCACTCTCGGGGCGAGAATCGAAACCTGGTGTTCCGGGGGCTTTTTAGCGGTTGCGCTGCCCCTGGCTATTTTACTATTTGGGCCATGACGTGCGCGGACGTGGGTGTGGAGCGGTGGACCAAGCAAGCGGCGTGATCGAGCTCGAGGCCCGCACGTGCGCCGCGTCACGCTGCGCGCGCTCTGTCTCACGAGAAGCCGTCTCCGCTCATGGCACCCCCACCTGGCCGAACATGTCCACTGCATCCAAAGCCACGTTTGCCGCGTCCACGCTTTTTGCCATTGGCTCTTTCATATACATCAACGTTGAGCAGAGAATCGAGCAGGACAATCTCCGGCAGGGACCCATCCGCGATGCCGAGCGGATGCGCCAGAAAATGTCCAAGAAACAGCTAGCCAATGATATGGAGCACCGCGAGCAAATGGCCTTGAAGTCCGAATACGAAAAGATCCAGCCTTTGAATTCGGAGGTCATCACTGCCGATACCCCCGCAGACAAGTAGACGGCCGCGGCTTGCTGCCGAAGAACTAGCTTCGCTTATTAACGACCTGATTCTGGCCGAACCCTGTACATAGACCAGTCAATTTCACCTGTAAAATCCATTACTCTGGTACGAGTAGCATTTCGAAGAACTCGAGGGCACTCACTGGTCTAAACGTATGGTGTACATACGAGGCCGGCCTCTGGTCTAAACGCGCAGTGTACATCTGAGGCAACGCTCTGGTCTGAACCATACACTGTACATACCAGGCCACACTCCTCCACTCTGGTCTACATGGCACAGGGTGTAGTTCGAGTTTTTTTCGCTCCCCACATAGTCTACCGTGATGCTGCTACATCGTTTGTCTTGAAAACACTACAAGGCTCTTTCCCGGCTTTGAGGGCGCTCGGGCCCTTGTTGCTGGGTGAGACGCCGGTTGGTGGGAACAAGCCACTTGTTGGGTGCGTCTTATACTAGCAAGATGTCTGTGTGCTTGGAGACACCCGTGGTATGGCCCTCTCGGACAGCCACTGGATGTACTATGATACACTGGGGAAAAATCCGCTTTCTTCTCGGGCCTGTAGGCAAATGCATACGATTCTGGTCTCGCCTTAATAGAATCACCAAAACGGATCTTCATGAGAAGGATGTTCAGCTTGAAACAGCTGGGCCAAGACCAAGAATTAGACCTGTTGTAGGAAATTTTTGCGCATCGCGCTTTATATACGGGTGGTGTACGGGTGTGTCGACATGGAGCCGAATTCTTGCACGTTTATTAATCTTCTTCGGCACTTTCAGACGCAGGATCCGGTTTGAACGGCTGGGTCCTTTAAGATGGGCGTATGGGGGTCGCCACGGTCATTCCATTTTTCCTAAAATCTCCTCGTCTTCATTTGCGTCGTCTTCGGAACGTGTCCTCTCCTCTGTCCCCAGGTCCTCCTCCTCCACCTCCTTCAACACATTCCTGGCATCGGTGATATCGCTGATCGAGGTCATGCGGCTGATTCGCTTTTTTGTGGGAACATCGATGTAGCCGCCGACGTATCCTGGCATCGGCGAGTAGGATGATGGAATCAGGTCCCCGGGTATTTGTAGCACTTCCTCTTCGGTATATGCAAAGCCAGGAGTTGGTACAGACCGTGAGAATGGTGACAGCGGCACTTCTGCCGGTGAACATGGCTCATTCATCGCCACGAGTATAGACGCTGCCTCCAACAACTGCACCTGTTGATGCTTCGAGATGAGTAGCTTCTTGGTCATTCTCCACTCGGGCGTATGCTCCCACAAGTGCTTCGAAAGAGACGAAGTGTGTTTGTAGCTCTTCCCACATGAGTTGCATCGGAACATGTCTTTGTATCGCGACGTTTCCCCCTCCGAGATTCTTCTAGTTTGTAGACTTCTCAGTATGTCTGGGTGCTTCCCATTGAAAGATTGGGAGCCCGTGTGATGGATGTGATGGCCTAGCTTGGGGCCGGCTGTATAGGGGATAGCCGAGGAATGTCTTCTGCCAAAATGATGCGTTGTGGACATTCTCAAGCGATGGGTGAAGTGAGTCGAGATGAGCTCAAATGACCTGATGGTTCGCAACTTTTGACGTCAGGCAATGCATCAAACTTAGAACTCCACCGCGCCACTTCCAGAACAAATGAGCAACGAGAGTTATCGGGTAGGAAGAAAATTTGGAAATGTACCAAATCGGGACGAGGCAAGGCTATTAGGGCTCGTTAATTTTTCACGGCATTTTTTTTGCGCTTAGCCTGTTCCCTTCACCTGGACTGCATGTATGTCTGAGACAATCTCAGGGTCGAGCCCAATAGAGGCCGCATGCGCCTACCCATGCAGGACCCCCAAAATGGGGACCCGTCTTTTTGCATTGAAAACTCCACATGCCGTAGCAACTCACCCCGCGCCAACCTTCATCGCATGTATGAAGGAGGCCAGGAATATGCACTCTGCTTTCTACCTCTAGAACGATTCCGCGTCACCCGCCAAGTCAGGGTCGCTACAGTTCTGGACCTCGAAGCCCTTTTCAGCAGAGTAGAGGATCTCCTTTATGTGACCCATCATATCCTGGAGCAGTAAGTCTTTGAGCTCAGCGCTAACACTGGTGTTTCCGTCGTGCAGCATTTCGATGTTGGTCATAAGAATTTCAATCTCACGGAGCTTGTTAAAATAGAAGTTGCGCTCGGTTTCAAGGCTCTCGGCCATAATCTTGTAATCCCTCAATTCGGCTCTCGTTCCCTCAAGCTCCTCAGTGGCCTCGCTCAACAGCCGCAGCAAATCAGGGTGGGGACTTCCACGCACCGCTGCGGTGCTGTTTACCGACGGCAACGAGGATGATGCCACCCGCCGTTTTTGCACCTGGATCAGGCCTGCATTGTTGAATGAGCTGGTGCTGCTTCTCCGGCTTAAACCTCGTGTCACAGGTGCCACGTTAGCACTGGCGTGCGGCGTGCTAGTACTAGTCATGGTGCTCCGTCTGGAGGAGGTTCTGCTAGAGTTTTCGACAGCGGGGCTGCCCTTCCGCCTCAGCAACGCATCGTATGGTATATTGATGTCTTTGTGCTCCATCCAATGTTTCTTGAGCCACTGTAGGAGTTCCAAGTTGTCCAGGAGTCTGCACTTGATCAACTTCTCGGTCTCCACCTGCTTAGTAATCCTATGCCTGTTGAGCACAGACTGGAGCACCTTCATGTTGTTTCTCACATCGTAGTCCGAGAGGTTTGCGTCAAACTTGACTTTGGCCATGGGGACTCCCCCGTAGATGGAGTCCAAGATCTGGCAGTACGCGGCGCCGGTGCCACACTGCTCGAGTTTGGTGTAGTTGAGATCAAAAGTGCTATTGAGCCACTGTAGAAGCTCTGTCCTGCTTTCTCCAAGGGCCATGGCGATTTTGTGTGTTGTTGTGTGTTGTTGGAATTCCGTGGTTTGTTTACCCCTACTCACTACATGCGCCGGTGGTGGTGCGTGCATAGCTTGGGTGCCTCTTGTGCACGCGCAAACTGGCTCAACAAGAAGGTCAATGCGGACAACCAAGACAGGCTAATAAATAGGCCACAAGAGCGCATCAAAATGCTTGCTTTGCATTAGGAGGTCAGTTCTGGGCCCTCAGACCAAGATCGGTGACATTTGACTTGACCGTCTCTGTGACTCAGTGATGCAGAACAGTGCTGCACTCAGTACTGCTGGCTCAGTACTACTCACACTTGCTCAAATCATATCGCTGAACCTTTCGTTTGTTCATTGCCCTCAAATGAGGCTGCTCTTACTGAACAGCAGACTGCTGGAGCCCTTGGCTTTTTCTGATTTCATCAACTTGCTTGTCAATTTGCTCGAGAAAAACGGCCTTAATTTTCTCAAGATCCGACTTCTTCTCGGTTCTTTTTTCTGCAGGTTGGGGATTGCTCGCCCCATTTGAGCAGATCTCTTGGATCTGCCGGGCCACATTGTTGCTGACGTGCTGGTGCACGGCTGCAAGCAGCAGGGGCGATGGCGACTTACTAAGGTGCTCAGGCGACGAGTGCTCCACCTCCGTTGCTTTTTTCAAGAACTCCCGCGTCACCTGCCGACCCAAATCGTGAATGTACTCATCATTGTGGAGGTCTTTTGCAGTCGAGCTGGGCACTCTTGTCTTGTCCGAGATGCCGGGCCCCTCCATCAGTGAAGCGGAATCTACTGAGGACTCTCTATTGTCTTCCTCAGGCACATGCTTAACTTGACATGTTGCATTGGGCTGTTGTAAACTGCTGAGCTGGGGCACACCATCGCGGCCATGATGTAATTGAGTGACATGATGTGTTTCGCCGTCATGCTGAGTTGCGTGCTTTTGTTTGCCATCATTTTGACTGACATTTTGGGTTTCATATTGTTGCTTGCCGTCATTTTGAGTTTCATATTGTTGCTTGCCGTCATTTTGAGTTTCATATTGTTGTTCACCGCCATGTTGACCAACAAGCTGTTTTTCGCCGCCACGTTGCTTTCCATTGAATGCACTGTCGCTGCCCTCCCCTGTATCGGATAATCCTTCAGTATCTTCCTCTTCGCTGGTGCCTTCGATGCATAATGAGGGAGGCACCTTCAACCCCGAGAAATCTTTGATTCCCTCATAGAGCGTGCCGTACTTCCATATGGTGTACTGAGCCATGGACTCAAAGGCGACCTTATCGGATCGGAACAAATTGGACAGGTCTACATTGAGAGGCGAGTCCGGCTCCGGGTCGTCTAGAAGTAGGAGAATGGCCCCGACCAAGTGGCACAAGTCCCAAGCTGGGGACCACGCATCATCCTTCAAGATGTCTAGGCAAATCTCGCCGGTAGACAAATTGATGTTGGGATGAATGATAGGAGTCTTTTGAGAAAATGCGATGTGGGGCGGCTTGTTGGGATAGCTGGGGCCTATGGAAATCTCGAGCTCCCATTTGCCATTGTAGTAGTAGGGAGAGTCTGTCTTGAAGGGCTTTGCGATGGTGCACTTCCACTTGAGTAAAGACACGTCCGGATTTTCCGGGTATAGATGCAAGATCTGGTGATTTGTAGAGGAGGCCGGCGCCTTGGTAAGCAGCTTCAACTCCTTCAATAAGCGTTTCTGCGCCATATTGGGCTAGCGGGGGATGCTGGGACTTTGGGAAGTTATTGGCACGGTTCTGAATATTGGCACGGTTTGCACGGTTGGGCACGATGTTCAAAAGCCAGAGGTTGGTAAAATCACACCGGGGCGTTGAGAAGAGGAGAAGGAAGAGTGAAGCAAGGCAGCTTGTGCGCTTGTGCAGTAGTGAAGCGTCATTCCGCGCATGATTTCAGCGTGCATGTGCGCATGGTGAATGATGAAGCATCGCACTGTACCACCCGCGGCAGCCCGAGCCCGAAGCGAGCCACTATATGCCGGTCTGGGGCTAGGGCGATGCCGAGGCTCAAATACAAGCTGTTTGGCTAAGGCAGCGACAACTGGGGGCTTCGGGTGCCTCTCTCGGCGTACTTAAAGAGACTTTGAGATGATAGAGGCAATTGCAGCTGCCGGCAAAGACGGTACGATACCGACAGACCTGTACACAATGTGCTGAAGTTGCTGATGGGGGGCCTGGCGCGGTGCACCGCGCATGGTGGCTAGATGGGACGCAGAGATCGCCTACGAAAGCCTCGAGTCACCCTTGCTTTGTTTGCCTTTCGTTAAAAAGCGGGGTGGGCAGATTTTCCAGTCTAGTCGTACTCTTCCGTGCCGCTGAAGACGTGCAAATGGCTGGTATCGCTTCTGCGGGGCCTGCACACTTTGCTCGTGGAGTGGTGTGCTATGTAGCTTGTGGCTCAAAGGTTGCAATATCCTGAGCCACCTGAAAGAGCCACATAGGCTTAGATCTTCGGCTGTGGTGCCTTGGCGGCGTGAAACTGCCCTAAGGTCTCCAATATTGTGCGTACAGGGTTTTTCAACGAGTACCAGCTTGAAGGAATCCTCGACGATTTGACAGTGCTAGGACCACTAGGATTACCTGTAGGTTTCACAAGGATTCAAACTTGGTGAAGATTCTGAAGTACTAAGGTGTCCATGCGTGTGCATGTGTGTCCACACGTGTCCAAACATGTCCATATGTGTCCGAAAGGTCCAAAAGTGTCCAAACTCGTCCATACGTGTCCATGTGTCCGCAAGGTCCAAACGGCCTTAGAAGCGCCTATACTCTACACTACTAGGACCAATTGAGTAGCAATACGACTTTGAGTAAACATTAATCCAGTGCAAAAATCATCAGTCTGAGTCACAGCAATTAAGTGCTTGTTACTTAGGGTCTCGTAGCAAGCATCACAACAGCAGCATAAAAAGTCGTTGCTCAAGATTGGTGTAATGCCCATCTTAGGTGCAAAAGTTGCTTCAACATTCAGCCAAGATTATGTACAAAAGTTTCTTCAACATTCAGCCAAGATTATGTGCAAAAGTTGCATCAACTTCTCCGCCTACACACCTTGGCCCGTCGCACGTGACAACAACGGTGCTGCCTTCGACCCCAGTGAGTGTGTCCAAGCCTCCCATATCGGGAACTTTGCAGCATTTCATCCCTCATTCTTGGCAATCAATGCCCGTTGCAATAGCACACTCCCCAACCTGCATTGCTGTACCCTCAAACGAACCACCCCGAAATGATAGCACCTACTATAAGCAGCCATGGACTTTTATTTGATGTCAGCTATATAGAATTGCAGCCGGCACACTCACTTCTTCAAGTCCTTGAGGTCCTTCTCAAGCTTGTCGACGACTTTCTTCTGCTCCTCCAACTTTTCCTTCAACTTCTTCAATTGCTCGGCCTCGTGTTGCTTGACGTAAACATTCTCGTCGGCCGCCTCCCTTTGCTTGAAAGAGTCAGACTTGCTGTCAGCAAATACTGGCCTGGCAGTGGAAAAAGCTCTGGTGACTGGGGCACTTCTAGTAATGGTTTGTCTCAACATGGTGTGAAGAAAGAAGTTGAGGAGTTGGGGAACGGTGAAGTTCGTGCGCGAAGTCACCACCGGCCATTATACAGGTTTCTGTGGCTATATGCACGCCACCGGTGCCCCGACCCCAGAGCAGCTGGTTCGGGGCCGATCATCTCATACGAGACCTACATTCATCATGGTCCTTCCGTTTATATACATGCCAATTTACATACGTGCGCGTTCATACACATATGTGTCACATAAGTCTCCGAGGCATGACTTCTTGGTGCTTGTTCGTGCTAGACATCAACCCCACACTAATAGCCCTCTTTACAGCCATTCCCAATAACCTTTGGTTCTTGGCGTTGCACCCGGTCACCTCGCGGGGCAAAACCTGGCCAGTCTGCGATACAAACTTTGACAAGATATCTGGCATGGTGTACAAGTCTAGGGGGTTGATTCCAGCTTTCTCAAAGAGGTCATCTTTACCCTTGTTGTAGCTTCTGAACTTATCTCTCGCCTGCTTGGCAAGCTTGACATCCATATCGACTCTTCTCATGGAGAAATCGAACGGATCGTACATGTTTCCCTCGAGAAAATTCTTCTGGAAGCTGTTTGCAATCTCCACGGGCGGCTTGCTCTGCTCCTGTAGGCGCTTGGCCAACCCCACCACTTTTCTTGTGATGGCGTAGTCATCGTAAGTTCCTGAAGACCACTGTTCTGCCGACTTGACCTCCGGTTCCGAAGCACTCTCCGCGGGGCTCTGCTCCTGGCGCGCGGCCACAGTTTTGCTGAGCATTCTAATTTTGGCCATGGGGATGTGCCTCCTTGCGATGGCCTGCGAAGCTAGTTTCAACATGGCGGTGTACTCGACGGTGTAGGGGCGAAGATGGCGTCTTGCCTGGCGTCGCTCGTTTTTTTCGTAACTCCTGCAACCACCTCCATATGTGCAGGGAGCTTGGTGCGAGCAGTAGGTGAAACACGCTTGGAATGTCATGTCGAAACCACGGCTTCTTGAGAGTTCGTATATAGCAATGTCTCCGCTTGACCTTCTCGAGAATATACCGTGGTTTAAACAGCCACTGTGTCAGCAACACGAATTATACTTCCTTGGGTTTCGAAGCTGCGTTTCATGCTTGCTAGACCCCAGCTGCTCATGTACCTTCAGCTGGTAAATTGACTTGCCGACTTGAGACTTGGCGCTTTTCATTTGTCCGGGACTCTTTGTCCTTTAGACTCATCATTCATTGCTTGTTACCATTAGACTCTTCCCTTTAGACTCATTACTCATCACTCATTACTCATCACTCATTTCATTACCCATTAGACTCATTACCCATTAGACTCATTGCCTATCAGACAAATTACTCACTGTACTCATCAGCCTTGGCTCTTAAGGCTCCTTTCTACTCGACCCTAGTTGTCTTAGACTCGACCCCAGAATCGTCTTGCACTAGCACACTTGTCCACACGGATCTTGGCCAGGCTTGCACAGTAGCAGTCTGGCTCGAAAAAAGCCCGAGCGCGAGCGCGGCACGCTCAAAGGCTCAGGGAATTCTTCTTCTTCACCTCTAAGCTTTTTGCATCTCGGCCCAAGCACCTGCCTACTCCGAGCTTGTTTAGTCGGCTACTCAAATAAGGCGCGTGCTCATATATTCTTGTCATCGCATAGGCTTCCTCGGCCCGCCAATCCACATTCGTCCTCCTGGCACTCAAACACACCACCCTCCCTCTAATGACTGAACGGGGCCCCGACCAATGGTTGGAACAAATCAAGAAATGTGTCGCGCTATCAGAGGCAGATATGAAGCAACTCTGTGAATTGGTCAAAGAATTGTTGATGGAAGAGTCCAACATCCAGCCGGTGCAGAGCCCCGTCACCGTGTGTGGCGATATCCACGGGCAGTTTCATGATTTGTTGGAACTCTTCAAGATCTCGGGCGGATTGCCGTCCGAGGACAACGCCACAAACTTCATTTTCTTGGGCGACTACGTCGACCGAGGCTACTTTTCTTTGGAAACATTCACGCTATTGATGGTGTTAAAGGTCAAGTTCCCTCACAGAATCACCCTAGTGAGAGGCAACCACGAGTCTCGGCAAATCACCCAGGTGTACGGGTTCTACGACGAGTGCTTGGCCAAGTACGGCTCCACCACCGTCTGGAAGTACTGCTGCCAAGTTTTTGACTTTCTCACTCTTGCGGCAATAATCGACGGTAAGGTCCTATGTGTGCATGGAGGCTTATCGCCCGAGATCCGCATGTTGGATCAAATTCGCGTGCTAAGCAGAGCCCAGGAGGTGCCCCATGAGGGTGGCTTCTGTGACTTGGTGTGGTCGGATCCTGATAATATCGACACTTGGGCGGTGTCGCCCCGAGGCGCAGGGTGGCTCTTTGGGTCCAAGGTCAGCCGCGAGTTCAACCACATCAACAACTTGGACTTGATTGCAAGAGCCCATCAGTTGGTCATGGAGGGGTTCAGGTATCATTTCAAGGATAAAGACGTGGTCACCGTGTGGTCAGCTCCCAACTACTGCTATAGGTGCGGAAACGTGGCTAGTGTCATGCAAGTGTCGGACGAATTGGAACCCAATTTCAAGATCTTCAGCGCAGTGCAAGACGGGGATGTTGCCGCAAAAAACAGTCATACGAAGCAACAGCGAATCGACTATTTCTTATGAGTGCTCGACTGCTAGTGTGCTCCAGTGGATGGCTGCGCTGAGTACTTTTGAAAGGCACGCTTGGCTTCGCTCATGCCGGCTTGTCTCCTTTGACCACTGTCTACGGACGGTGCACTTCTCGGTGCAAGCAATGATGACGATATGACCAAACCTTGGTCCACCGAAGCTCCAGAGGCATGCTCCATTACAAAACTTCTAATATCCATTTCCTGTTGTGAGGGGTGAGCCGCGTACGCTTAGTGACCAATCTCTTCTTAGAAAGCTTGATAACGAATTTAATCTTATTTGATGATGTGCACACCCTGCGGCGAGCCCTACTTCCCCTTTCTTCCCTTTCTCTTTCTGCCGATGATGTGCTTCACGCTATCCGAAATCTCCGTATGCTTGCCATCACCCTTGTCGTCCGTGCGTTTGCCGTCGCTCTTGTCCTCTGTTTTCTTGCCGTCGGCCTTCTCTTTCTTGGATCCCTTGTTCATGTTTCCTTTTTTGGAGGGACCCTTGGACCGTTTCTGCTTCTTGTTGTCTTTCTCAACAGCCTCTTCTTGGTCTTCTTCGTGGACCCTCTTGTTGCGCGACACTAAGATCCTCTCTCTTCTCCTCTTGACAACCTGGGCATTTTCAACCGCAAACTCCACAATCAACTGCCTCTTATTGGCGGTGTCAAGCTGAGCCTCTTGCCTCTGCTCCTCGGTCATGTACTCGGTCAACTCGTCCATGGTCACCTGATGTGCATTCATCCACCGAAGGCCCATCAACGCAGTCTTGTGGTCTCTGAACTCAATGAACCCGTAGCCTCTGCTTCTTCCCACGTCTCCGCTACTCTTGACCTCCATGATGACCTTGGCTTGTCTGACCACACCCTTCTTTTTGTTTTTTTTCTTTTCCTCAACACCAGCAGTCTCTTCGTCTACTTCGTGCTTCGACTTGATGGAGCGGTTAACCTCCTCCTTCGAAAGGGTCTGCCTCTTTCCGTCCTTGACTTCCTTTGCAAATTCCACCACGGCTTTGCGTCCCAACGCCTTCAACGTTTTGTCGGTCATGGAACGGGGAATGTTTCTCACGGCGAGCCGGGTCAACGAAAGGTGCAAGGTGGGGTTTTTGTTCAACTGTTGCACCCGCAATTTGTAGGACTTTTCCCGGAGCTCCATATCGGTTTTGGACACGAACTGCGCGAGCTTCGAGTTCTCGGTGATTCTGCCTTCGTTTAGAAGGTACAAGTTTCTTTTGTCCCTGTCAGCAGGTGACTTCCCATACACTTCTCCTCGCTGGGTGGAGTTTCGGTCGGCCAATTTGGTGGCTGAGTTTCGGTCCACCGTAGGAGAAATCGACAAAATGCGTCCTTGGTAAACGTACTCCGGATCCACATCGTCTGAAATTAACATGGACGTGGCGGACGCTGTGGGCGCATTCTCGAGGCACTTGTCGTATGCGTCTACCAGCCTGAATGCCACAAATGCTGAGCCCTTGGCCAAGCCGGTGACCTTGTCGATCACAGGGAGGGCATACTTGACCGCACCAAATTTGGAAAAGTGCTCCTGAAGAGACTCCTTGTCTGCATCGTATGGGATGTTCCGAACAAACACAGAGTAAGCTTCCTGCCTGTTGTGCTTGGGCCTGCTTTCACCCGCACCTTGGTCCGTTTCGTCTTCACCATCGCCTTCTTCCTCGGGATTGTTGAGGTGGTCAAATTCCGTATCGTCTTCGCCGGAGTCATTGTCGGAGTCATTGTCGGAGTCATCAGTGTCGTCTTCGTCACCACTATCCGAGTCTTCGGATTTCGTTTGCACCAAATCTTTGCTGGCTTGTGAAGGCCGCTCTCTGCCCGTGCCTTCCCTGGCCTGGGCCTCTTCCCACTTGGACTTCTCCAAGGCCACGTCCACTGACACAAGTCTGCCGTCGATCTTTAGGCCGGCGCTCTCCTGCAAGGCTCTTTCGGCAGCAGCCTTCTTCTTCATCACCACAAACCCAAAGCCTTTCATCAAACCGCCCTTCTTGGCGGGAACGTATGCTTCGTGCACCGCACCAAACTTCAGAAACACCTTTTTCAACTTGTCGCCGTCATTGCACGACCACGGTAAGTTTCTCACGATCAATCTTGCTTTCCTTTTCTCCACGTGTTCGGCGTCGTGCTTTGCTGGCGCCTCACCTTCCGCCGGGTTCTTTCGATCTCTTCTTCGCGCAATGTCCACTCGAAGTAGTTGGCCTTTGAACCTGGCTTTCTTGGACTCCACCAACGCCGTCAAAGTATCTTCTTCCTCGGTAAATGACACAAAGCCAAACCCCCGGGAGTTCTTTTCTTCGTCTAGCACAATGACCGCATGCTTCACGGGCACAAACTGGGAGAAATGCTCGGACAATTCTTCATCCGTGGCGCTCTTGGGGATGGACCTTACAAACAAGGTTTTGCGATCCAACTTGTCATCAGTAGCCTTAGTTTCTGTCCCCTTTTTGAAGCTTTTCTCTGCCCCGTCCGACGTGATACCGCTGTTCTCCGACATAGTCCTTTCAGAATGCACGCTTTCAGAGTTCACGAAAAGCCCATCGCATTGCGAGCGCTTGTATACAGGTGTAGGTAGACATGGGTGCAAAATATGCTCCAGCCCCCTTTGCGAAGCCCAGTTCTTGTTCTGAGACGAGACGCGACTCGTGGAGCTGAAATCAGGCACTTCTTGCGTGTCCTTCCCAATCCCTCCTTGTTCCGGGTATTTTAGTCTGGTCGGGTCATCGGTAATGCGGGGATCCGCTCATGTGGTAGCACATCTGATGCGCGCGCTTCCACATCAAAGACACACACACCACACACCTTCCATGAAGAGACACAAGAATATCCTCCCAAACTCGTATGTGCCGGCGTACACGAGAAAGGTGCTCACGGCCAACCTCAACCGGCTCTCCAAGAACAGCATCCTAGCTCTTTGCCTATTGTGGCCGCTGATGAAGAGCACACAGCCTCCACTTCCCAAAGATAAGCCTCACCGGACGCAAGCCCATCACAACAAGCTGGTCCGCGACGACTTCAAGGCCATGGCCGCCAAAAAATCGAACAAGGCCCGCATGATAGAGGCAGTCCTTGTGCAACATTGGCCCCACGGCCTCAATCTTCTTCAGCTTGCGCAGGTTGACTGTCAGTTGATGGTGGATAATCCAAACTCGTACCACTGGATTCTGTCCATGGCCATCGACGCCTGGGGAAACGAAGCTCCACTTTCAATTGAACCTTCCTCTTTCTTGAACAATCTCGCACATCAGCTTAGTAAGCTCTTCATGTCGTACATATATGTGTGCACGCATCCATCGTTCCCCTTGATCATCATCCGCGTTCAAGTGTTCGACCTTACTCCAAATGCATCCAAACGGTCCCGCCTGGTGCAGGGCTCGCACAATCCTCATATCTCCTCTCACAGGCCTTACTTCTTGGCAGTGCCGCTGAACTCGCCCCACCTCATTCATTCGCCAAGCGACGACTTGGTGTCGCAGGTGGTATTGCAAGCGGTCGAGTCAAGTCTCAGTGTGAATCCGGCTCGGTCTATCCACTTGAACACACCCAATTCTCAAAAAGCCATTCGGTCGTTGAGCTCCATGCAAATCCTTAAAGGGAGCTCGAGGTTCAGCAATAGCTTGGCCGCATGGTCCCCCTACGCCGACGGCGTCGCAGACGTCTCTCCACTAGCCACTTCCGAGAAGCATGCCACGATGTTGAGCATCACACAAAAACCATCTGCTCGGGAAACTGAGGCAGACACCACGAAAGCCATCGCCAACATCCGTTTCAAAGGCTCTGCGAGTGGAGCTCTAAAATCGGAGACCCCTTACGATGTCTTGAACTCGCACAAGAAGCAGAGGCCCAACCCCTTGTCCGAATCAGACCATGTGGATCTGAACTCAAAGCATGCGCTCGCGAGAATGCCCCAGTCCACCTATTCTTCTTTAGTACCTATCAGGTACGCCGAATTTGTGATCCAAGAGCCGCTTACGGCCACTGACGCAAATAACTCCGAATCCACGACCACCAATGTGAAATTGAAGATTGTGGGGAATGACGTCTTTGCAGGACTCCACGAGTTGGCAGCCACTGAAACTGACCCCGCCAAAGCCGTCGTGAACCCCAAGATTTTGCCTGGCTGGCTCACGGGAGAAGAAGGTGCGAACTGCGGCAGAATTAAGCAGGGAAAGTTTTACCGAACCTCTTGAAAGCTTCTCCTTCAACCCAACCTGCTCAAGTAAGAGTCGATGGTGGCGGAGACACTTTCGACTTGCGCGCTTGAACTGGCCTTTATGGACCTCAATAATTCTGCATCCTTGTTCTGGAAGGCCATCTCCGCTGCCAGAATCAAGTCTTCGTTCTCAATAAACATTTCTACCTTTCGCAGAAGTCTCATGTCTGGGCATTGGCTGATAAAGGCCGAAATCATGTTTTTGGGGCCACCGTAAGCCAAACATGTTCGAATAATTGTTTCAAACCCAATGCAAGGCTTGGTGTGGGGCCCCGAAACTCCTTCCAACACAAATTTCTCGAGCTTATCGAATTGCTTGTTCTTGCACGTGAAATCCAAGACAAGCATCCAATACTTTTCAGTGGAGAAGCGAAATTCTTTAGTAACTTTAGAGGCCGTTTTAAACTGGCCAAGCTTGATCAATTTTACAAGCACATCGCTAAAAGATTTCTCCTCGAAAAATGACTGGTGATATATGTTGGAAAGCCTGTGCTTCAATTCTAGGACCTCGAGCTGAGGGGCAATGATATTTTTGAAATTTGGGTAGTTTTTGAACTCCGATAATTTGCTTTTTTGGTGCTTGTAAATCTCTTCGAAGTCGGACTCAGACGGATCCGTAGCCGAACGCATGAACTTTTTGACCAGCCGCAAGTGTTTTTCAGCAGTTCTCTCCCCGCACTGGTAGAAGGAATCCAACATTTTGTCGTGATGTCTCGCTATATTGACGATCCAGAATTTGCTGATGAGATCTCCGCTTATGAACAAGTTTTCTCGGAAAATCTGCCGAAAATTCGCATCCTCTTTGAGCTCTCTGTTGGCATTACCCACCAACTCATTTTGGTTTAGTATCCGGTAAAGTTCGACTTTACTCAACTTGTCGGTGAGATGTAGCAAAATGAGTTTACATAGATCATAATCACACGTCTGGAAACATTTGATGAACGCTAGCTCCACATCTTCGATTTGCACGAGCTGGTTGGCTTTCTTCAATACCGAGGGCTCCAAATCAATTAAAAGCTTGCACAATTCAATCCTGCCTTCTTCGAAGGCGACGTTCGATATCTGCGACACTGATAAATAATTTTTGGGCAAGACATGCCCATTGCTGGTGGACTTAGAAGACTCCCCGGGCTTCTGAGCAGAGAACAATTTTTTGGAAATAATTTTGAAAAGTGCAACGTCCGACATCGTCAATTCCTTCTTGATTTTCGAACAGCACCACTGGATGTATATCATGTCCTTGCATTCCTTGAGATCCAATAGTTCCACAACACTTAGAGCAAGTAGGTACTGGGAGCGCAAAAGAAGCATTTGGATGACACCTGGCCACCCCACGGTCAATAACTCCGCGTAGTTTAAGAAGACACCGATTTCAGGGCTTCTGAGCTGATTCATGACCTTTATGGTGTTGAAGACTCGCAAGTATTGGTCGGCATCAAAACTATCCACGTAGATTTTCCCGAACGACACAGCCTGCAAGATTTTCTTTTGCCATACTGGAGAGTACTCCTCGAGAGAGGCGTCGAGGCATTTTTCCAAAGCTTCGTCCAATGAGCCCTCACTTTTTAGAAGCGTAATGTTGGAATCCGCCTTGGACGGCTGCAGCGCCAATTTTTCCAAACAATCGAGTAGTATGGACAGGGGATGAGACGAGCCCACCAGAAAAAGGTTCACTGACAGTTGTGCCACCCTTCCTAGAAACTCCACCTTATTATTGGTGATGATTTTGAGCCCATCATCTTGAGACTTGATAAATGGGACGTTGAAGGAGGAATTTTCGCGTGCCAATTCGTTGGGGAAAATATCCAAGTTAAGGCCGTCATACTCGATAATATCATAGAAGAACGAGATTGACTTTTGCTCGGGGCCAATGAGTTTGATCTCATCTCGCATAGATAAGACAATAGCATCGTCGCCTGCCCATTCCATCATGTATGGAGAATCGGACTCGTTGGAAGTGTCGTATTCTAGGAGCATTCTATTGAAGGACTTGTTAATGACGAAGATCTTATTCGATGACGAGTTCTGCAACGCTATGAAGCTACCATTGGCAGATACGGAGATAATGGAGAAGGGCCCATCAGTGAGGCTCTCGTCGACGAGCTCAAAAGACATGTCAGAGAAGCTCACACGGACGGTAAACACGGTATTGCGGTAAGCTAGGAGAAATGACATGGTAGTATCAGTTGCCGAGAGTAAGGCGTTCGAATGGATGTGTTCCAGTTGCAACCCGGCCAAAGAAACTTGGTATGAGGCCAGAGTCCGCAAGTCTGAGAATATGACCGAGTCTGGGTAAAAGAGAACAAGGCGAGTTCCCCACACGTGCACGGAGGTGACCCGTTTCGCAACATTTGCAGGTTCCAAATCCGTAATTTCACGAGGGGACGCCTCCGACGCAGGGAGCTCGGATTGGCATGATAGCCTGGTGAGGTTATCGGCGACCAAGTACTCGTTGAAAGTTCCGGCAAAGTCACTATAAATCCTATATTTCCCGCTTGAAAGCACCACACAGAGCTGTTCGCCATAAAAGACAAAGTCCACTATATGATCGTGAGTGGTGGAGTTGTACACCATTGACCAAAGTTTCACGCCACTTAGGGAATAGACCTCAATGACATTTGGATTTGGCACCGACTTGGTGGCCAAGGCAATTAGCGTGGCGTGGTCTGAGACGGCGATTCGATAGTCTGTATGGAGGTTATCGATGTTCCACTGTAGAGACTCATAGCATGGCCTGATGCTATAGTAGACGTTCTGAAGCTTTTGCCATGACAAGCTGGGATTGTGCATAGTTGGGTAAGCACGGGTTTCCGGGGGTGGATCAAGCAGTGGGGCTGAGATGGGTGGATGTACACTGGTGTGGCTTCAGGAAAGGTAGAGTAGTTGAGCGGCACGAGTCTGTCTGTCCAGAGGCCTAGTCGCGCAGGCAATCTCCAGAGGCTAAGTCGCGCGGAGCTGTCCAGAGGTCAAGTCGGTTGCGCTAGCACATTCACGCGTTGCAACGAGGGTCTAATTTCGGACACGGGTTACTACTTGGCGGTGATTTGATTCATGTGTATTTTGCTTCAGTCTTGAGATCCCAGCTCCCACATTTTAGCCACGCTTCACCACAGGTTCCTTCCCTTTCCTTCCCTTTCCTTCCTTTTCCTTCCTTTTCCTTCCATTTTCCAGTTTACCACATCACTACAGCATCCAGTATCATTGGCGCCCAGCAATCTTAATTATAATGTCATACATTACCCTAGTCTCCACTGATAACTTCAGGTTTCTGATTCTTAAAGAAGTGGCACTGATCTCGCCCGTGCTCCGAAATTCTGAGGAGTTTGAAGAAGGGAAAACCGGAATCATGAACTTGGACATGGATGGCGAGATCTTGGAGGTGGTGGTGGACTATCTCCACTACCACTACAAATATAAAGATCAGGACGATGCGACGAAAGTGCCCGAGTTCAACATCAGAACGGACCTAGCCTTGGAATTGTTGGTCAAGGCAGACTTTTTGGATATTTAGGATGGAGACGATCCATACATCACTCATTCTTGTATGAGTGTGCATCGCTTTCATCCGTTTCCCATCCGAAAATCATGATATACCAAAGACCATTTCTATTGTTAAGAAGGCAAGCTGAGGCTCCTTAGCAGTGCATAAATACACGAAACTTCGATGAATACACGATGACTACTCGACAAATACTCGATACTCGATGAATAACCGATGAATATACGATGAAAAAAGGAAAAAAAAAAAATTTGTCGATAGCAATGACGGCCCTAGGGTTAGGGTTTTTGGCTTCCTCACCAACCATCACAAAAATCAGTGAGGATCCAATGTGGACCCGTGTGGTCGAAACGCCACCCTTCAAATATTCATGGACTACACTAAGAACTGATCGATTTCTGTAATGACGCTTGGCTGAGTAGTGATGCTTTCTTAGTGACGCTTTCTCAGTGACGCTTTCTTAGTGACGCTTTCTCAGTGACGCTTTCTCAGTGACGCTTTCTCAGTAACGCCTGACTCCTGGCGCGGCAGACCCGAGTCGGCATATACGTGCGACTTGCCCCAGATTTGGTGATCCCTAATATGCGAACCACCTGCTCACTCACTCAATGTCACAAATATTGAACACCATAGATACGGAGTTGGTCTCGTTGAATGACTCGGCGTCGTGTTCGCTAGCGAAGCTTGTCGAAAGCTCAGAGACGTTCCTCCGCAGCCTCAAGCAAATCGAGTCCCAATTGCAGGCAGACATCGACTCGCAAGTCAACCCCGGTATCCAGGCGCTGGGCGCCATGCCTCAAACCACAATTTCTCAAGAGTCCCATGAGGCTGTGGGCGTCGAGACAGGTAACCCTGGTAACACAAGAAAACACCCTTTGGAGCCAGCAGATCAAGAGGTTGTGGATATTGAAATGAGCGAGGACAGAGCCGATTCCTTGGATTCATCGAGAATCCATGCTGCGGACCCCAAGATTTATGAAGCACCGCTGACAAAGCAAATACATCAGCTCCTCGACAAGGCTAGTCTGTCTTGGTATAAGAACTCCATCGATGGCCTCAAGAAGTACAACGCACAGGTGATCAAGTTCCACAAGAATGTTGTTCAAAAGTTGAATATCAACTTAGACGACGCTTATACGTTTCCCCTTCAGCTCCCTTCATACCCATGCAAGAATCAGCGCGGGAAGACGAGTGAAGACCCCGCAACAAGAGCACAGCAGTCCAACCAGGACAAGCTATTGAAAAGCATCATTCTACACTTGTTGAAAACCGGGCAGGGCGACATCGCAGAGGAGCTCTTGGATGAATACTCCATGCGAAACCAGATTGATTCGAGCACTTTAAGAGACTTCAAGAAACTAAGCATCATAGTTTCTGACATCGAAACTCGCCATGACTTGACCAATGTCTTAGACTGGCTTGAAAGCAGGAGTCACAACAAGGACGCAGACTATGAGAAGATCTCCTTCAAGTTTCACATGCTACAATTTGCACTTCTTCTAAGCTCGCGCTCAGGCAAGACCTGCGACCAGTCTATTTTCGATGCCTACATCTACGCTAAACAGAAGTTCCCTCCATTCTTTCAAAGCTTCCTCGACGATATGTCTCCCTTAATCACATGCATTTTATTTACCCGAGGTGGCCTACAAACGGATCCTCACCTCAGAGAATTGAAGCAAATGAGTATGCGGAACTATGTGGCCAGCTGCGAGAAAAGCAAACGGAACACCCGGGAAACCAGATTTGTCACTCAGCTATTGGACAATCTTTACAATATCCACGACGCGCACTTCTTGTTCAATACCCTTGCCCACGACTTTGTCGCCAAATTCTGCTCTGATCTCTCGCTTTCAAGCAAGTCCTCGCTCTTTCAGAGCGTTCTATCAGGTTTTGTCAATCTTCCAAACTTCTACAGATATAGTCACCTACAAAAGAAACTCAAGAGGTCAAACCCAACAGATGGCCGGGAGTACGGGCCATCAGCAGTTTCCAAAAAAGACTTGCCGTTCCAGATCCCTGATAAGAACCAGTTCTTGTTCAACTACCATCCTCTCTTTATCTGCCCCATTTCCAAGGAACAGTTAATGCCTCTTGTTACAGTGAGTAAGATGACAGAGCTGGATGCACAGCTCAAGCTGCAGAATGCAGTCTTCGTGTCTAAAAATCAGGTTTTGGTACCCATGGCCAACCCAGTGGTTGTTTTTGCCCACTGCCGTCATTTGGCATTGAAGGACAGCGTGCGGCAGTTGACCAAAAATGGCTCCGAGGTGTTCAAATGCCACTACTGCTACAAGAAGCACAAGTATCTGGAAGTGAGTGAAGCGTATTTCATAGATTTATAGATTGACCCAGGATTGCGATCGCGGCACCCATGCATGGAGCATCGCGAAATTTTCCCCTGAGGTATCCCGTTCGCCATGAAGAAAGCGCCCCAAGACCCTGAGTTAGAGCTCCTAGCGAAAAATCCATCTTGCTTGGGCACTCCCTGGGTCCCTATATACGAAGATGAAGCCGACTTTGGCCCCAGCCATTTCCTGACGGCCATGTGTCATTTGATCAAGGAGCCCAATATCAACTCCACGGTGATCCTCAGAGCCGATATCCTCGAGGAGACTTCATACAACGGCGACACGTCAACCACCGTACAAACTTCTTCTCCGGAACTCCCCGCTTTCGAAAATTCAAGTGACGAGGACGAAATCCTCTGCAGAGACTTGGCAGATGTAAAGCTTCGAACGGTGCCGCTCAGCCAAAGTGCCATTCTGTTGAAGCCAGCCATATCCTACATAAGAAGAATCATTCCGAGAAACCCTTACAAAGACCATATCATCAACCAAAGCTGTGCGTTGTTCAGCGGCGACGATGCCGTGTTGGTGGTGTACGTGCCGCACATTCAGGAGCAGGAGGAAGTTCCGTTCTACCTCCCTCCAGTCCAAGCGGTGGGCATACTCTACAGTAAGAAGCGGATCTCAATACACTACATTCCTTTCGAAGGAGACAGCGAGCTTCGGAACGTGGTGGCCAGCGACAGGTCCGTGAGGATTGCTCTTCGGCTCTTGCAGACCCTGAACAAGCATTCCAAGGGCGCAAAATCAGGATACGAGAAGAGAGTCAACCACGACTTGGTTGTGCCGCGGATCGCATTCCAGAACAGGTACATTCAGTTGAAGAAGAAGTACTCGGGCCCTTTGGTCAGCAACTGGGTGGAGAAAACGGACCCAAAAAAACATGTTTTTGAGGACTTGGCCGTGGCAGCATTTTTGATTGAGTTGTGGAACGCTCGCTACCCTGAGAAAGACTTTGAATTCAGAGACCTTGGCTGCGGAAATGGGCTACTTGTATACATATTGATGATGGAAGGATTCCAGGGAAAGGGCATTGATGCGCGTGCGCGAAAGAGCTGGAGAAGCTACCCGAAGCAAGTCCAGGACAATCTATTGGAGCAGATCATCATTCCTGGGGTGCTCCTCAAGCCGCACCCGGCGATGGCCAGAATGGCGCCTTACATGACAGATAACGGAAGGCTTTTTCAGGTTCCTGAATTCCACAACGGCGATGTTCCGCTAATGAAGTACTACTCAGCGGCCAATCTCTTGGAGCTGTCGATGGTATGCACGACCGAGCAATTCCCCTCAAATACCTTCCTAATAGGCAATCATTCAGATGAGCTCACGTGCTGGATGCCCTTGTTGAATTATCCGTTCATGGTCATTCCTTGTTGCTCGCATTCTCTTAACGGGGCCAAGGTTAGGTTTCCACCCAAGAAGTCCAAGGATGCCAAGGCAGAGTCCAGTGCATCCGCCAAGAGTGCCAAGGCCAGCCCGATAGCCACGAAGTCCAAGGCCAGTTCGCTAGCCAAGAACACCTCTACGTACGGGTCCTTAGTAGATCATGTCGAGGACTTGTGTCATATGATGGGCTGGGCCGCAGAAAAAGAGATCCTACGGATTCCAAGCACACGAAACGCTGCTTTGATTGGCATGGCCAAGAAGGAGCCTTTCAACAACGAGACAAGAGAGTGCACTGATATGCGAGTGTTGGATATTCTCGCCTCCGAGGGTGGTGCGGAGGGATGGGTGGAGAATCTGATAGATTTGATGAGCAAGAACCCTAAAAACCATTGAGCTCGCCAGCTGGGTATTCTTTGCTATTAATAGTTTACAAGTACTAGAAGGAGCATCTTTTCTTTCACTGATGGAGCATGGTAATTTTGTCGGTTTTTGGCACGGCCACCGTGCCTGTGTTTCGCAGCTGTATTGCACATTGACCCAAAATGTCAAAATGTCGAAAAGACAGAACGCCGCCAAAAATCTAAATGTCACCCAAAATTCCCCAGACTTCACTGCAGCTTGCCTCAAACTGCAATGTAGTGCCTGGACTATTCTATGGCCTTTCTGACCGCCTTTCTGACCCGCATAGTGGGCCGCCCCTGTTGACGTTCCACGATAAGCACGATGTTGTAGGGTCGCAGTGACGCGCGTTTCTAAAAAAAGACCAGTACAGCCCCACCGGGTTTTCCAAACGCCCGCCCAAGAAACAATCAGTCTAGCCCAAGCTCACCGAGTGCAATGAGCAGTTCTTCATCTCAGTATGTCCCACGCTATCCCGTCAGAGTCGTCTAATACTAATCACAGATTCCAACAGCTCGAGAAGCTTGGAGAGGGCACGTACGCTACGGTGTACAAAGGCAGGAACCGTGCCACGGGGGCCTTAGTTGCGTTGAAGGAAATTAGCTTGGACAACGAGGAGGGTGCGCCTTCCACGGCCATCAGAGAGATTTCTATCATGAAAGAGCTCGACCACGAAAATATCGTCACTTTGTTCGACGTCATACACACCGAAAATAAGTTGACCTTGGTGTTTGAGTTCATGGACAAGGACCTAAAAAAGTACATGGAGATCCATGGCAACAACAGTGCCCTTGATTTAGTGGTGGTGAAGCTGTTTATGTTTCAGCTTTTGAAAGGCATCATGTTCTGCCACGATAACTACGTTCTTCACAGAGACCTCAAACCTCAGAACTTGTTGATTAACAACAAAGGAGAATTAAAAATCGGCGACTTTGGTTTGGCTCGCGCCTTCGGGATCCCGTTCAACTCCTTTTCGAATGAGGTGGTCACCTTGTGGTACAGAGCGCCAGACGTTTTGTTGGGCTCCCGATCGTACACCACATCGATCGACATTTGGTCTGCAGGGTGCATTTTTGCCGAGATGTGCACAGGAAAGCCGTTATTTCCAGGATCCACCAACGATGACCAGTTGAACAAGATCTTCCGCTTAATGGGAACACCCAACAACAGAACCTGGCCTGGCGTGGAGAAGTACAGCAACTTCAAACAAAAGTGGCAAACATATGTGCCGCAAGACTTGAGATCCATCATTCCAAACTTGGATGCTATGGGCTTAAATTTGTTAAACTCCTTGTTGAAGATGAATCCAGATGACAGGATCACTGCTAGGCAGGCGTTGCAACACCCATGGTTTTATGAGATGGCCAATCCTAATCCCTTGATGCAGACTTTATCTGATCCTTACCAGCACGATCACCAAGAGCCCCTTCAACATACACAGCAAAACCCACAACTTCCCCATCACCATTGAGCACGAAAAAACGTGCGCTTGCGAGCCAGGCGCCAGCCATGTAGTTAGCAGCAAATATTATCGACCTTCAATATGAGGAGTAAGTTTCCACCGATTCTCGGGAGGGGGAGAAAGGCTAAATAAGTTCGAGGGAAATTGCGCCTGCTCGCTTGATGACATGGTCGAGGAGCTCCGGGATCTGGATTCTTTGAAGAGCCTGCCAAATAGACTCGGAGTCCTCATGCAGTTCTATGCGATATGGAGATGATAAACATTGTCGAACCAAATCATACAATGGCTCAATTACCGCTTGCAAGGGGTGTGATGTTCGCTGATCCGGTTGCACGGAGCATATTCTCTTTTGGCATATTTCAAATACTCTGAGAAGGTTGAGGATATCTCTCGAGGACAAGCAGTCAAGAGGCAAAAGAAACGTGAGCTCAGAGTATGTTTCCGCATCGACGACCTCGTTGCACTTGAAAACGGCCAAGAGCAAATTCGAAGCGTTCATGATCTTCGCCTCATACAAACGGTGGATGGAGAGCACTTTGCGGAATGTCTTCAAAGACATGTTTTCGTTGCCATCAAAGCTTTGGGGCCGGCTTCTTGTTTGGGGTGAAAATTCAGTCAAATCCTGCTTCTGCCCAAACTCAGACATTGCCAATTCAGCCTCGGCCAAGAGATCCTCGGCACTTTCCTGTGAATTAGGTGCCATGGCGCGTTCCGGCTCATTGGCCATGCGCACGAATTTGTCGAGCACCAATAGCCTCCACTCCAAATAGCTGGCTCTGTGTTTTCGCTCATGATTAATAGAGCGGGAGTCAGCCACTATGCCCCCGTAGTTCTTGTGAATTAACCGCACGGTGTCGGCATCCACGAAAGAAAAGTCAAAGATTCTCACATCGATAGCCCGGCCCGCCTGTGCTACCGCCATGGGCAAATTGTATAGCCGGTCCATTACGCTTGTATTCTTGTAGCTATCAGGAAGTAGCGAAACGGAATGCTGCAACTTCAGTTGCCAGTGAACACCGTCTATTCCTTCGTTTAGATCTGCGGTGAAATTGGTCTCCACCACCCAGTCTACCACCCACCTATTCTTTGACGGCGATAGTAGGCGGTTGAGGAAGCGGCAAGTAAGCGGTAACATGTTATTTTGACCGACCCCTGCAAGGCAGAAAATCAGCAACAAAACCTCAGCAGGTAGGTCCGTGAGCTTGACCTGACGTGGTGGCGTGGAGATGTCCAGGCGAGGTATGTGGCGCGGCGACCCCGAAACTCTGGCAACGGTGCTGGCTCGCAGCCGTTGCAGAGACGCGTAGCTGGGCCATAAGGGATTTGTTCGGCGTCTCTTTAAGTCGACTTTGTGCCCAACTGAGATGAACCCCATGGCTGATACGTGCCAGCTGAAGGGATGGGGTCGGCCTTGGCGATGAGCTTCGCATTGATCCGCCTGGCGCATGCAGGAGGTTGCAACCGACCAACATCTTTGAATTTTGCTACTGTTTCATTACCGAGGTCGGAAACATGTGGATACAGGCCGAACCGGCCTGGTAATGAAATCATGATAAACCAAGCTTGAGCATCAATTGACTGAGCTGGGCTAATTGAATGAGCTAGACTAGTTGAATGAGCTTGACTAATTGATTAGCATTAACTAATTGTGAGCTAGACTCTTAGGCTAATGTTCACCTAGACTAATTGACTTAACAAAATTGATTCACCTAGAGTAATTGATTCGCCTATATGCTAAGCTTAGAACTTACCAGAAGCCTTCTGCTTGAACTGATCCTCAGTGACACCAGCACCCATCGCAGCCGTGGACGTGACACCTCCTGATACCATCTTCAACAAAGAATCAATGTACTCGGCTCCCGACCATTTCTGGTGCTTGACAACCTCCACTCCAAGATCAATCTCAGGCTTTTGAACTTGTTGGCCATATGCCTTCATGCCGATTTCGGCGTAATTCTTAGCAAACGAGTCCACTGCCAAAGCGGTGGTGTGCAAGCCGGCCAAGGTGATGAATTGCCACACGTAGCCCAACTTCGCAAGTCTCAGAATGTAGGTTTCCTGGTCGGAGGCGCTCATGGCCGAGTTCCAGTTGAACGACGGAGATAAGTTGTATGCCAACCATTGGTCGGGGTACTTTGCCTTGACACCTTCTGCGAACTCCTTGGCCTGAGCGTAGTCTGGCAAGGCAGATTCCATCCAGATCAAGTCGGCGTATGGGGCGTATGCCCGGCCTCTCATGACTGCACACTGCGTGCCACCAATGTATCTGTAGTAACCCTCTCTTGTTCTGGAAGCATCCCAGTTAAAGTAAATATCCTTGCCCAAGATCTCCTTGGCGAGTTTGCGGGCCTCTTTGTGCGACGTCTCAGACAACGGGTTGACCTTCTCGGTAAACCTGGCCACCTGTTGGTCCTTATTGGGAATGGATGAAGCCTTGATTGCGTCAATGACCGCCTCCGAGAACAACTTGACACCGGCCTTCTGGTTCCAGTCAGCCTCGATGTTGGCCAACTTGTCGCCACTTACGCCGGAGGCTTCAGCTTCGGCCATCAATCCAGCCAAGTCTGGCGAGTCGGGATTGGTGGCGCCGGCCACAAAGTAGTGGTCTCTGTGGTCAATAGTGGAGGTGATCAAAGTAGCAGCCTCAGAGTCGGTTCTTGCCACGGCCAACAAATTGGAGCCACAGATGTCTGCAGAGGCTCTGATGGCAACCAATCTATTGATGTGCTCCTGCACCGGAACCAACACCTTTCCACCCATATGGCCACACTTTTTCGTACCTGGAGCCTGGTCTTCGATATGAATACCAGCGGCTCCTCTCTCAATGAACAACTTGGTCAACTTGATGATAGCAGTCAATCCACCATGCCCAGTGTCGGCGTCGGCAATGATAGGTCTCAAGTAGTCAATGTATGGGGTATTTTTCCTCTCCTCCTTAGTCATCTGCAAGCGTTCTGCTCTTTGCTTTCTGTCATGGAAAAGTTGCGCAAACCACAAGTGTTCAACCTTGTTTGGAACAGTGTCGTATGGGTAGTCGGCCAAGTCTGGGGATGGCTCATTGGAGGTGGAGGCGGTAGAAGAGCATTGCCATCCAGAAACATAGATGGAATCGACGTACTTGGCCATCTGGGATACCTGGACAGGATCCAAGGCTCCAAAGGTGAACGAAGCAGTCTTGTTTTTGTCGTGTTCCTTAACAAGCTCGTACATTTTGTCGGCTTGAGTGGAGGATGGGTAGCTGATTTTGAGAGACCCTCTCTTAGCAGCAATCTCCTCAGGGGTATAGATCCTCCTGGTTTTCTTCCAGCGAGGTTGCGACCACCATTGTTTGAGCTCAGCAACCTGGTCCTGGAAGAACTTGTCTTCGTCGTCAACGTTGATTTTAGAGTAAGGCATTGGATAGCTAGGAAGATATAGCAACGAAATAAATAGCAATGAAAACTATAGCAAGAATAAGTAGCTAAAGACTAGTGGTTGTTAAAAAAAAATTGCACCCGAAAGCCGGAGATTGGTGAGGCTTTATACGGCAAGAATTTCCATGTCTACCCCATACTTTTGTGGAATCACTCCGCTTGCCCGATGAGTACCTCGGATGTACGGAGAGCGCGAGCGTGCAGGAAACACCACCCGTTATTGAGGGGCTGCAAGCTCCCCACGGCATCAGCACTTCGCATTGAGCGCCGCGATAGATGGCAGTGAGCAGCTCAGCCTGAATTCTTGCAGCTTCACATAATCTGGGCCGGTGCTGTGGTGGTAGGGTGCTTCGGCTTTAGGGGTTCACTTTTCACGTTCAGACCCGAGCATGCACACAAGCCGCGAGTGGTTCAGGTGCGCAGCATCCTTTCGACCGAGCAGCCTCCAGGACAAAAGGGCCGCTGCATTCCCTCGGACTTTCGGATAATTGTCTCAGCCAAATGAGTCACAATCTCAACTGCACCATGCGCCCTTAATCATCAAAACTATAAACGAGAGCGGCTGGGATCTTGGGGGCCATGAAATCATGTGGGGGCTTTAGACTTTTGGTATTGGAGCCGGGCTAGCGACTCCTTTTTTCTGGCCCTTGAGCCCATTTAGGCCGACACGCAACCAATCCCCTGCACCAGTGCCTGCGGGGACTTGTCGAGTCAATGGTAAGATATGTGCTTGCCACTTCTGGACCTAGGTATATATTTCATTTTCCTGGTGCCATGCCAAAGCCTGATTCTTGCTCGTAATGTAAAGGCGCACGATTTTTCACAGCGTCTTCTTGAGTTGTACCGTTGGGAACGCACTTGGTAAATCGCTCGCTTTTTCCTCCCTGGTCTACAAATTGCAAACAACGTGACACGATAAAAAATTGCATTGTTGAAATGCGTTGAGGAAAACAAAAGTCCATTGATGTTGCATGCATACCAACCATGAGCTGGCAGGTACACAAATATTCGGCCAGAGCGAATCTTCTGTCTGAAGAGTATCATCCAGCACACCCATGCGCAACCTGGCCAGTAGAGATTTCTGTCGGTTGCGCACCTGGCCTACGGCCACTACATATAGGAACGAGATGCATTCCTTAACCCAATACAACATTCAATCACCCACACCATCCCTCATAGCCGGACTAACCTTCAAACTCTAGCAAATACTGCTATCGCTGCCTTATTCAATCGCTAGAACTCAAGAGTACACCAAAATCAGTCGTCAATCATCAGTCATCAGTCGCCAATCATCGTCATCAGTCATTAATCATCGTCATCAGTCATCATCAATCGTCAACCAAAAAGCCTTCTCCACTCCAGTCAAAAGTCCGTTCCCGCTCAGTCCCTACCCCATTGCATTAGGAGTCCAATCTTACTTGCCCAGCAACCAGATTGTGCATCCAGCTCGCTCGATATTTACAGACATCTAACCTCCGCCAGCCACAATGCTCGAGTCCCTACTACCCAACTACACCACGATATTAGAGGTTCTTCCGGACCTTAGAGTGTTCACTAACATCCTCATCTCCTTGGCACCGCTCTATACCTATGGCACCGCTAGCTACAGCATATACAAAAAGAAAACCTCAGTGGGTTTCCCCATCGACGTCTGCGCCACAATGATCATGTCGTCGATTCTCAAGATCTTCTACTACTTTATCTCGCCATACGAAAACTCGTTGCTCAACCAAGCCATCATCATGGTACTCATCCAGTGCGTGTTGTTAAAGGTTTCGCTCAAGTTCCGGCCGGTCAATTATAACCCCGAGTCGTTGAAGCCACTACCCCGAATCAACGAAAACTTGGCCGATGTGCCCAAGCTCAACTTCTCGCTGGGTCTGTACGAAAACCCCCAGTTCTACTCCACTTTTTTCCTCTGGTGCTTTTCCTACTTACGGGCCTACGCCATATTCTTAATCAAGCCGTTTGATGTTTACTACAAGCGCCCGTTTCTTTTCTGGCAGTGGATCGAAGAGAGGAGATACTGGAAGTTCATTCAATACTTTTTCATTCTATTCTCGGTGCTCACTCTCGTCTTGCGGGAGTCGCCGTGGTTCAACTCTTTTCTTGGCACCCTCGGCCTCTTCATCGAAGCGCTTCTTCCCTTGCCGCAGATCCTTATTCTCATGCGCTTGAGAAGCGTCCAGAACTTCAAGCTGATTCTTCTAATATCCTGGCTCGGTGGAGACTGCATGAAGTTAGGGTACCTCCTATACGGTACCAACAACATATCCTTGGTGTTCATAGCGGCTGCTTTGTTTCAAATGTTGCTAGATCTCATCATCATGGCGCAATACATCTACTTTGCTAGACAAGACTCGAGAGACAATGCTCAGACCATCCCAAGATACCTGACTCGTGTTTCACCAACCTCGCATTGATCTTATGCATGCCGTTTGTCTCAAACTTGTTTCAAATCTTCAGAGTATTTTTGTTTCAAACCTACTTCAAGAAACTTTTGTTCCTAATTATCTAATAGTTTCTTGTCGGAAGAGGTTCTTCCAAACAGATGGCGACGAGGGCGTCATCGATGATTAGCCCAGCTTCTAGGTGGTTTGCTTCACCTCTTGTCTTCGGAATTTTATGCACTTCTATTGTTAGTTCATTATTACGTACGCGTATTCACAGCATGCACACCATGTGTCTACGGCTTTAGCCAAAAAAATCGCCCAAAATTGTATTTATGCACTTGTTCATTTTATATCTATATACGGCTAAGAATTAGCAAATTCTGAAAAACAAACAGCATAAAAAAGCCTCTGGAAAATCTAGACCAGGATGTACTCTACATTTTCCTTGGCCTCGTTGATAAGATCTAAAGCCTCCTGACCGCCCAAGCCATGCTTGACCTTGATGTGACGTGAGAGGGCATCGCCCCGCGAGAAGGTCTTCAGCTTTCCATTGCCTTGACCCCCATTAAATCTTCCTTCACAAATCACGCATCTGAAAATCTTTTTCTTCGACGCATGTATGGTTTCCTGATGACGGATTAAATCGTATGGCCGACTAAACTGCTTATTGCAGGGTTCTTCTGTCATGGGGTTGATTAGATCGCACTGATGATTTGGATTCGTCGCAGAAATCTCTGCTGCAGTTTGGTGGTGATCCTCTTGAAATTTGCTGGGGTCGAAAGTTTTTGCCTCCTTTTCGAAGGACAGAGTGCTCTCTTCATGCAACAAATCTTCATCTGCATCATCGAAATCGTAGTTTTCTTGTTGCATGTCAATGCTGTCTATGGAGTTGACCTTGCAGACATCAAGGTCATACTGTTCGGGGCATTGAATGCTGTCTGGGGTGATTTTCATGAACCCCTCGGGGCTAGGGGAACAATTGCTCGACATACTCAGGAAGTCCAACACGTTCTCCTGAAGATCCTCGTCATCTTGAAAATAATTGTCGTCATCCGAGTCTTCACTCATTATTTCAGCATCTTCGGCAAAGTCATCAATTAGATAGTCAGCCTCAAAGCCAGGAACGAGGCAGTCGCAAGGCGTAGGTTGGATGGTGTCCAAATCTTTATCTGTAATGAAAAGAGAATTGTCTAATTCGCTCTCGGGGTTGAAAAAGTTTTTGCCATGCATTAACAGCGAGGGCTGTATGTCGGTATTAAACAAGTAGTAGTCTTCTTCCTTCTTGGACTTGGTATCACGTGTATCACCGATTGTAGTTATCCTGCTTCTCCTAAAAGGAATGGTTCTTTTGTTGTTGAACTGAACCGATTCTGGCTTGATGTAGGATGTTTGCTGCGGCTGTAGTGTTTGTTGCTCGCACAAGTCTGGAGATACATATGACGTGAATGGAGAGGACCTCTGGGCTTGATAATCAATGCTATAAGAGCCATAGGAGTCAAAATTGATGGGTTGACATGTCTGATTAACAGTATTACTCGAGTTATTGACTCTGTTGTAATGTTCCATAAACGAGTCCGGGATATTAAGCAAGTTGGAAAGGGTGGTATTAGTGGCACCTGGGGCCATGGAAGGGTTATGACTGCCAGAAAAGGAGCCTTGAGCCGAGGCAAGTGCAGGAGCCATGCTCAAGTCGTCGTCCATTAGATTGCTGACGGATTTCTTCAAAGGTAACACCGCTAACGAAGTCATTTCTTCGGTATTATGTTTGCCTGAACTGGAACTGTTGTGAGCTGGCAAGTTGGAGTCGAGAAAAAAGGGGAGCAGCGAGAAAAAAGGACAGCTGCCTAGTGGGGTGGCGAAGTGCTTTTGATGAAGCCTCAGAAAGCTTGTTATCTGCCAAGTGTTAGCAAATTTAGTCTAGTCTCTTGAGAGGGGGTTTCAAGCAATATAGATTACGCAGATAATTGAGACACCTTCAGATAAGGAATGCAAAAGAGAGAGCGCAGTCGAAAAAGAAGGGATTCGGGGGGCGCTTGAGAAGTGGCGATCTGGTGGCAATATATATCTGCCGTGTGCGCAGAGATTACTAATTGAGTCAGGAGGTGCATGCGGGCAGTGCGAAACGAAGAGGATCTGGAATAGGTCCGCTGCACACGAAACCACAAGCTGAAACAAGAAGATGGCACAAACACAAAACATGCCACAGGTACTGATACCGAGCTGCGGCTATATAAGGGGGGCCCGCTGAACAAAATGTTTTCCCCTTAAAAATCCTCAAAAGGGCTTGCTTTTCTGCGGGACCCCAAGTGGCCTTTCGTCGGCTTTGGTTGGCAACTGCATTTCTGGCATGCGAAAAGTTGGGTCAGAGCAACACGAGCAAAATAAAAAAACTTGCTGCAAGCAAGGGGGAGGAACCGCAATTTTTACTCCACAAGTACACCCATGACAGACCAAGACTTTTGTCGTTTACGAAGACTATGCGTGACCGGATTTGCAGAATTCTAGTTTCCAAGAAATGAAGTGAATGCGGACTTACGATTTACGTTTTCCAGGACATTCCAAAACAGTGCGGGACGCTTCGGGGAAATCCCGGAGCCACACAAAAACAGTTCTCGCGCGGACTTCGGAGATGACCGCATTTGGTTGGCTCCGGAGCACAACATGATGCGGAGGATGGAGATCCTTCCCAGCATTCGACCACACATTATTAACGCCATGTAAAACTGGTGGAAAATATCAGGCTGCAAACCATAAAATATTATCGAAATTACGAATGTAAGGTATTTACACAGTGAAACTATCTCAGTGAAACTTTCCTGTCCGAAAACGCTAACTTCGTTTTCTCTGCGTCCCGGAAAATGATTTTCATAATGCGCTTCGCCGCAGAGGAGTTAACTACTTGAAAAGCTCTTACGTGAACAAGACGTATATTATATTAACACTGAAAATTTCTTTCTGCAGGCGAATCTTTGAGGCGTTAGAATCCTCGTGTCATATACCCTTTTTGCAGAGATTCATTTCCCAGAATAATAGTTCCCTAAGTGTTTTACCCGTTCGCAAACAAGCGGAGATATTCTCAAGCTCTTATTCGGGCAGTTGGCCGGGGGGATTTTCGCAGCCCATCGCGAGGATTGGACTAGATCCTTTCACCAGCATTCTTGCCGTTATAAGAAAGCGGGGCAATCATCAGTTGCGCGGTCGCAGCAACCCGTTACGGACAAAGAAATCTGCAGGATCACACACATTGCAGCCGATGAAACATGTAATGCCAACATTGTAGTCAGCAGGTGCTTCAAGTATGACCTTCCATTTCCACCTTCTGAATCCCCTTTTTGGCCAACTCTTCATCAAGCCAATAATAGTCACCAATCAAAGTCCCTTGGTCATCGAGCTCGAAAACGAGCGGCACACCAGTGGGCGCGTTGATCTTGCTAATGTCCTGGTCACTTACGCCGCCAAAGTGCTTGATTAGACTGCGCACGATGGAGCCGTGTGTGACGATAAGCACCGTCTCTTGGTCACGCAATACACGCTGCTGAACCACCTCCGATTGTATAAAGGGAATCAAACGCCCCATGGTGAGCCGCAAAGACTCCCCACATGGTATCAAGGATTTGTCGACTTTGTCATACTTTTCGTCAATTGACGGGTCGTCCGTTATGGGCGGAGGTACCGCGTTGAAATCTCGACGGTAATATTGATACTTGTCCTTGCCATACTCCAAAAACACTTCATTCTTGTCTCTGCCTTGGAAGGAGCCATAATGCCGTTCGTTCAAGCGCCAGGTTTTGATGTGTTCAATCCACAAGCGCAGGATTGTCTCAAGGATAATATAGCCGGACTTGATGGATCTTTGTAGCAAAGACGTGTACATGACAGTGGGCCTGATATTGTACTTGTCTAGGAGCTCGCCAGCATGCTTAGCCTCTTTCTCGCCCTTTTCCGAGAGGGGGATATCGATCCAACCGCAGAACTTGTTTTCATGGTTCCATTGGGACTCTCCATGGCGAAGGACTATGAGTTTGTGCATGGCCACTTTTTAAGAAAAAGCGCTTTGTGGAACACGGGATGTGGAGGAAATGGCGTTATGTGGACGTGAGTGCTCATGGGCGAGTCTGCACCGCATAGAAAGCAGCAAGTCACGTGTCCAGGTACATATGCGCCAACGCATCTCGTTGCACGCCGGCGGCTGCGCAACATTTAGCCTGATTATTCTGCCTCGACTGAGTAATAGAACTATTAGTGCCATCTCGTGACCAATTTCAAAGCCCAGCACCCATGTGGCTTTAGATATAAGACGGCCTGCTATTAGGAGTTCTACCGGTAGGAGGTCCACCATTAGAAGTTTCAACATTATAACAGGTCCAATCAAGGGGACATTCAATCCGCCGGCTTCCAATAATAGGAGAATCAATCAATGAAAGGTTCTCAATAGCAAGACCAAAACAATAAGGAGGCGGTAAACGCTGCTTACTTTTATGAGCCTTGTCGTGATGATCCCACTTTGTCGACCCCACCCTGCGGTGCCCATGGATACATGATTGAGCTACGATGTGGGATGAATGGCAAAATCGCCAGTAGCCCCGCAATGAGGAATGTGTGCCCCATTCCGAAAACCTATCACTGAGGTTTCGAATCGGGACCTCTAGTTGCAGAAATCGGACGCAACGCCGGAGGTTCCTGGAACGCGGCCTCGAGTCCGCTTCGAAGATAACCTCGAGTCAGTTTTCGGTTTTCGGAGGCAGCGTCAGAATTGGGCCTTGGACGTAACCTCGGATCAAGACTAGTCCGATCGAGGGGCCTTTCACGGACCGAGGTGTCAAAAGGCTGTGACGCCTTGAGCAGTTTACTATAAACTATGGAGGATCCCGCTTGTTTCAAGAACCATCCACGAATACGTCCTCTCTCTGCATTAGACGTTACTCAAGAATCTAAAACACCATAGTTCCTATGAATTGTCAATAGATGAGGCTCCCAGCACCATGGCCGCGTTTGATACACATGAATTGTTGCCAAGAAGCTGCAAAACACATCCAAATTCCAATGAGTGTGGGGCTGTCTCATAGGTTGTCCATGCATTTGTTCATTAATAGCAAAGGAGAGTTAAAAAGATACCTTGAGAAGCTTGAGGATTTCTCTTGAGGACAAGCAGTCAAGAGGCAAAAGAAACGTGAGCTCAGAGTATGATTCCGCATCTCCCGATGTATGCACACCGGGTAAGTTTGTTTTGAATGCTTCGCTCCGATGCAACCGCGTTGGCTAATCGAAGATAATGCCCACGAGGCATGCAGCGCGCTTATATGAGACCCAAGTGCGGAAGTGCCGGAAGAGGACGACGCCGAGCCCTGCCGAACGGTCACGAAGCAAGCATGAAGGCGGCGTGTGCTGCAAGAAGGTCTGCTCCAGCCACGGTTAATGTATGAACGCATTGCCTCATATTCAGGCGGAGTGAGACACCAATGACCCGGCGGTTAGATGCAGGCACGATGTAACATGCGCGTGGAAAATGTAACATGGCAGCCGCAGATATAAGTACACGAGGATGCCTTTCTACATCGTGTTTACCGAATATTCCTAGACAGAGAAATCTTCATTAGTCGGCCGCTTGCATTGCTCCTGGTGATTTCCCCATTTCCTCCTGCCGCCGCCTCGTTCCGCTGCCTCCGCCCTGCCCCTCACTCCGCCCGTCCCGCCTCTCCCGCGAGCACCAAAATGTCCAGCACACTCCAAATAAACACCAAGGTGAGAGCGCCCCTCACCGTCATCCACAGCCCCGACATGCCCGCGCCATCCAAAATATCAGAAAAGCCATTTGCATGGTCCGAGGTCAAGCAACTCGTTCATGATAACGACCTCGAGGCCTTCGCCAGGTCCAAGCAGGTCACGGACAAGTACATTGCTTTCAAGAAGCAATTGAAGCAGAACCAGTCCACGGTGTTCAAGCACCTAGTGACGAACTCGCTCAAATGGGCATCGAAGGAAGATGTGCAAGACTTGAAGGACTCCGAGATCATTATACCCAGCCTGGGGCACCCGCTATTCCAGGACGCCAGCGATTTGAAGTTGATCCAAAACGACTTCCCGTACTACTTCGAGCCGGATGTGGTGCACCTCTGTCTCTGGAGCAAGAACCGGATCCAATCGGACAAGAACAGTGCGATTGGCGACCTCTCGCCCGAAACACGGGCTCTCATCGAGTCTTATGTGACGAAACTATTTGTGGACGGCCTAGGTGTTCCTCGGGACAATTTGGTGTGGTTCCGCAACTGGGAAGCCTTGCAAAGTGTGCGGGAAATCAGTCATGTGCACATCTTGATCAAGGGCATGACTACGGAACAGCTAGCCAACGCCTTAGACCAATAGTTCATGTGCCAAGCGGATGTCACGCCATGACACAGGGTGTGGTTCTGAGCTGACGCTGCGATTGTGGGGGCTATTGAAGCAAAGTAAATACTGCAATGTCATGATAGAATATGGATAAGGAGTAGAAAAGGAAGGGATAGACAGACAGGGATAGACAGTGAGAGACAGACAGACACGCAGAGTGAGAGACAGACAGTGAGAGACAGACAGACACGCAGAGTGAGAGACAGACAGTGAGAGACAGACAGACAGAGGGATAGACATACAGATATACCCTGACACTGACAGACAGACGAATAGATACAGAATACTCCACCCACAACAAGTGTGCTAGGTTGCCTACAGTTGTTTCCAAAAACGTAATTATAATATACAAATAACCCAAGAAGCACCAGCTTAACCTCCGAAACCGTACAAGGTTCTACCCTGTCTCTTCAAAGCATAGACAACATCAAGAGAAGTGACGGTTTTTCTCTTGGCGTGCTCAGTGTAAGTAACGGCATCTCTGATGACGTTTTCCAAAAAGGACTTCAAGACTCCTCTGACCTCCTCATAGATCAAGGCCGAAATACGCTTGACTCCGCCTCTTCTGGCCAATCTTCTGATGGCAGGCTTTGTGATACCTTGGATATTGTCTCTTAAGATTTTTCTGTGACGCTTGGCACCGCCCTTTCCGAGTCCTTTTCCGCCTTTTCCTCTACCAGACATTGTTTAGTGATTTAGTGGTTGTTAGTAGTAGGGGAAGAAAATAGTATGCCGCAGCGCGGGCGCCGGTTTATATATGAGGAAAAGCCCCCTTCTCGCTGGGGGTAGTGTGAAGGAGCCCCAGACAAGGCAACCACTTTTCTCGCGCCGCCTTTCTTTTCTCGCGCGACCAAGGGTCCTACGAGGGGGCGGATTTTCCTGCGCGCCAGGAAAAAGCCCTTTACTATGGCCATTTTGCGCTAAAGTGCGACTTGCCACGAGGGTGGTGGCTTTTGTGCTCGCGAAAGGCCTGTGGTTCGCGTGCTGCGACTTACAGGTGCGGCGCGCACATTGCAGCACGGCCATTTGCAGACTTGTTGCCTTGGCACGCCCCCTCGCTTCGCGGCCCCGGTTCCCCCGGACGTGCATGGTGCACGTTTCTCTGCAGGCCGCCCAGAAGGCGCTTGTTTTGACCAGGCCGCCGCTCTGCGCTCGGTGGTATATAAATCCCACCGCTCGCCCTCTAGTGGTGCCTCATCATCGCAATGGCCAGAACAAAACAAACAGCAAGAAAGTCCACTGGTGGTAAGGCACCAAGAAAGCAGTTGGCCTCCAAGGCCGCCAGAAAGTCCGCCCCATCCACTGGCGGTGTTAAGAAGCCCCACAGATATAAGCCAGGTACCGTTGCCTTGAGAGAAATCAGAAGATTCCAGAAGTCCACAGAGCTCTTGATCAGAAAGTTGCCATTCCAGAGATTGGTCAGGGAAATTGCCCAGGACTTCAAGACCGACTTGAGATTCCAGTCGTCAGCCATTGGTGCTTTGCAGGAGTCCGTCGAGGCTTACTTGGTGTCTTTGTTTGAAGACACCAACTTGTGCGCCATCCACGCCAAGAGAGTCACCATTCAAAAGAAGGACATCCAGTTGGCCCGCAGATTGAGAGGCGAGAGATCGTAAGGGTACAGGTGCTGCTTCATTTCTCTCTTGTATTATTTTATGACTGTATATTAGAAATCCACATGATCTAAACCTTTAGTGGAAACCCACAAAGTGTAAGCCGCCCCTTGAAGTCCTTGGAGTCCTTGAAGAACTCCATGGAAGTTGCCCGGTTCCTGAATCCTTTGTAGCTGCCTCAACCTAGTGGGTTCATTTGATGTCCCCGCATCTGGTCCTCGCATCTGCGCTCCGCTTGGTCCATGAACCCGAGTGCGCACTTACAATTCGCTGTCCAGTCTTTTGAAGTCGCCATATTTAAAATGGATATACGTTGGGCTCGCTTCCAGGAACATAGCCGTTTTTCTCTTGGGCCTCGGCGGCCTCGCGCAAGTACGGCAAAAGTGCGTCCTTGAAGATATCGTAGCCTCTGTAGTCCCTGACATCGTCGGGCCAGCTTTCGATTCCGTTGAGGAGCCGTCTGGGGATGTATGGCTCGCTGCAGATTTCCGGGATGGCAGCAAAGTACGTTCGAATGGTGAAGACAACTGCGCCCGAGCGAGGCAATCTGCGTAAGCTCTGGCGCTCGCTTCGGAAGAAGCACTGCTCTGCAGTCATTGCCGGGCTGGCGGTGTACCAGCCCACGTTTTGGTCGGCCTCCTGTCCAATCGACGAGGACCAGGCCAAATTGTCGTCGGTTTGGATGAAGTAGTTGTTGCGCACCACCGGCTTGTCGCAGGTCAAACGCGTGAAGAACTTGGTCATGCCCGTCTGCAACTTCTCCTTGTACTTGGGCACGTGGCCGCTCTCGTGGATCTCATTAAGAGACATGCCGTACTTGTCCTTGAAGCGCCAAAAGCCGGGCAAAATTATGGCCCCGGCCTTCAAGTAGTAGTTCCCATCGGGGCCTTCCATCATGACGGCCAAATCGTCCTGCACCATTTTGCCTGCCATCAACATGGGGTCTTCCTTGATCTCGCTTGCGGCACAATTTCTGAACACAAATACCTCACCGGTGAGGAGGTTTTCTAGCCCGGTGTTCAATTGCCGGAACAACGAAGGGTATCTATTGGGCAAGTAGTTCCAGAACTCCTCGAGTAGCTCCAATGCTGCGTCCCAGGCCTCGGGCGACGTGCCGTACACATCGCGGCCCAACTTGGCGGCGCGCTCCACCTTGGCCGTGTGGAACTTCATCCACTCGTTGTCCAACTCGATCCATGAGTCCCACTCCATGCTTCTGATCCCCATGGTGATGGAATATTTATCCTTGAAAGCGCGATACGGAAGCGGCTTTGTTTTGTTGACGTCCCAGTTGGCAAAAGCAACAGGGATAGGCGCTTTGTAGTGTTCCGGGGTCCAGCAGCCCATCTTCCTGTTTTTGTTCAGAACAACATGGGCCAGAGCGTTTTGCTTGGTGCTTCTCGGCTTGTAGACATAGGCTGCAACCACGGCTAAGAACCCTGCCATGTAGAAGTAGTGCTTTATCTGGAGCACGTCGAGGAGTGCAGTCATTGTGCGGTTTGAACAAGAGACACTTGGTTCAATCAACTGGTAGTTAACCTGTTCAACACGCAACCAGATGAATCAGGCCGGCGGCTGCCCGCTCTATTTATGGGGATGTTATCAGCAAGCGGAAGGTCGCACCCAAACGGGAAATGATATCCCGGGCGCGGCCGCAAAAAATGCACCGAAACAGCGGCCAAAGCAGCGGCTACTCCCACCGAAAGAGCAGTGCGCTGCCGCCGCACCCAGCCGGTATCAGGCCCATGTCAGGCGGGCGGGAGAAACGCCGCAAAAAGCGCCACTTGGCCCAAGTTCCAAACGGCAAAGTACGCGACCGCCACATGGGCCCATCTGCGGCCATGCGCATTGCGCTGGGTCACTAGCCCTGCCACCGTCCAGTACACTATGGGCAAGAAGGTGTGCACGCGAGTGACAATCTGCACGTGCCAGAACAAGCACTGGAGCAACACGTACGTTACATTCACCACCAACACCGGCACCACCCGGGCAACCGGGTACATGTAGGCAAAATAGCGCACGCTAAGCACCAGAATAAGCACCGTGGGTGCAGCAAACACGAAATTGGGCACGTTGCCCAAGGTCCAGTACCTCAAGAAGCCATTGTTCCAGTAGTGTGCCTGCGCATATGCAAAGAGCGACGGTACCATGGAGTCGCACCACTCGCCACGACCTGTGCCATGGCACACGCTCACGTAGCCATGCACCTGTGCCACAGCAAAAGCCGCTCCCAACACCAGGCCCGCGGCCAACGGGAGTTTCTTGGGGACGTTGCTCAAGACGCACAAGTCATACACGTAAACAAGCCCTAGCAAAAGACAATTTGCCCTGAGCCCAAACGCGACGGCCGCGAAAACGCCACTGGCCATGTAGAGACCCGTGCTGTGGTTGCACACGAGTCGTGGGTCGTGTGTATAAGTGCATTTTGCATGCGAACTGCATGGATTTGAATGAATCGACTTCAGTGAGGTCAGATTCAGAAGGATCAAATTCAGCAGGGTCAGGTTCAGTAAGGCCAGATTCAGCAAGGCCAGATTCAGCAAGGCCAGATCCAGTAAGGCCGGGAATTGCAGCTCCGGCAGTTCCCGTTCCGACAGTCCGTCGAGGATCTCGCCCATCTGTTTGGCGGCAATGGCCTGGGTGGACACCTCTCGCATGTACAAGCACGCAAAGCTAAAAAACGCCGCCGCAGGCTCCGAGTATGGCGCGGTCATGAATGCGGCCGCAGGAGAGCATATAAAGAGCACCAGTGCTGCCATGGCCATTCGCCGCGAGGAGAAGATGCGGGCGCTCTTGAAGGTCGCGTGGGTGTAGTAGTAAAGCACCAAGGCCGCTAGGAAATGGAAGGTGTTGGCGAGAAGCGTGGCCAATATGAACCGCGAGTAAAAGGCGGTTTTTCCATCCACCGGAATCCAGCGTACCATCCGCCACCACAAGGGACAGAAGACAAACTGGTGCTCGTACTGTGGATCATTGACAAAGAGATCACCGAAGTAGACCGCGTCCCAAGTGACCAACTTCTCGAAGTACTGCTCAATGACCCACCTGCTTACCAGCGCCAAGATGGCATTGAGCCGGGGGCTGGCGGTGTGGAAGGAAACCAAGGCCACCTTCTGCGCCGTGTACTTTTCCAAAAGAAGTCTGGAGGAGACATCAAATAGGCTCGGCACGAAGAGAATGACCAAGGCCTGGACCAACTTGAGAGCCGCAAAAACACTCGCGAGCTGGGCCCAAACCCTCGTGGATGTCATTCCGGTTAGATGGGGTGGTGGTATTAAAGAGTAGTTCCTGCCATGCCGGCGCGCGTCACGTGCGCATTGACCACCCGACCGGGTGCTTATGAAAAGTCTAGTGACAAGTCTAGTGACAAGTCTAGTGACAAGTCTAGTGACAAGTCTAGTGACAAGTCTAGTGACAAGTCTAGTGCATAGGTCCCCATTTAAATTGGGTAAAGAAATGGTACTATGTATCACTGATTTAAATAATAGAAGTGTGCCTGTCTAAAGTCTACTTTTTGCCAAACTGAGCTCCAAAACTATCAATGATGCCACTGACAGACTGAGGATTGGACAAGGTAGAAATGTCTCCCAATTGGTCCGCTTCGTTGGAGGAGACCTTTCGCAAGATTCTTCTCATGATTTTCCCAGAGCGGGTCTTGGGCAAGTCCTTGACAATGATTACGGACTTTGGTGCTGCAAACGGACCAATGTGTTGTCTGACAACCAACACCAACTCTTTTCTAATTGCAAAGGCCGCATCCGAGTTCTCGTGATTCTCGATCTTGGACGCGTACTCGTCCTTCAAGGCCACAAAGGCAATCACTGCTTGTCCCGTCAAGTCGTCGTTAATACCCACAACTGCCGACTCAGAAACGCCAGGGTGTTCAATTAAAGTGGCTTCGATTTCAGCAGTCGATAATCTGTGGCCAGAGACGTTGACCACGTCATCCACTCTTCCCCTGATCCAGTAGAATCCGTCGTGGTCTCTGGCTGCTCCGTCCCCGGTGAAGTAGTATCCGGGGTATGGTCTCAAGTACGTGTCCATAAATTTCTGGTGGTTGTTGTAAACGGTACGAGCCATGGATGGCCAGGTGCTCTTGACGGCCAACACACCTTCAACGTCGTTACCGACCACCTCAACCCCCGATACAGGGTCAATTAGGCAAGTATTGATACCAAAGAAAGGAAGGGCGGCAGAGCCTGGCTTGGCTGGGGTGATGCCGGCAATTGGAGCAATGAAGTGCGAGCCGGACTCTGTCTGCCAGTAAGTGTCTGTGACATGGCATTGACCCTTGCCAATGCGCGTATTGTACCATTCCCAGATATCAGGTGAAATGGGTTCACCCACGGATCCCAAGGTCCTCAAAGAGGACAAGTCGTATTTTTCAATCTCTTGCTCACCGGAGTTTCTCAAAAGACGCAATGCGGTTGGCGCAGTGTAAAAGTGCGTAGCCTTGTGCTTCTGGATGATGTGAAACAAACGTCCAAAGTCTGGGTAAGCTGGCGTACCCTCGAAAACAATCGAAGGGACTCCCAAGAGCAAAGGCCCGTAAAGAGCGTATGTGTGACCTGTAATCCAACCGACATCACCGGCGGTGAAAAGAACGTCTTCGGGCTGAATGTCAAAGATATACTTGGTGGTAAGAGCTGCGCCGAGCAAGTATCCACCGGTAGTGTGGACGACACCCTTTGGAGTGCCGGTGGACCCAGAGGTGTACAACAAAAACAAGGGGTCTTCGGAGTTGACCGACACTGGAGGGCAGTAGCCAGGAAACTTCTCCGCTTCCTCGTGCCACCAGAAGTCTCTGCCAGCAAGGAAGGCAACAGCTCCGCCTCCAGTACGCTGGTGGACCAAAACCTTCTCCACAGAAGGGCAGTCGACCAAAGCCTCGTCACACAATTTCTTGATGTTGATGGTCTTGCCTCCACGCTTACCTTCATCACAGGTGATCAATGCCTTACACTTGGCGTCGTTGACACGGTCCCTGATGGAGCCTGCAGAGAAGCCCGCAAAGATCACGGAGTGGATGGCACCCAATCTGGCCACAGCCAACATGGCAATGATGGCATTGGCGTTCATAGGCAAGTAGATGGCGACAGTGTCGCCCTTCTTGATACCCCAGCTCTTCAAGATGCCCGCGGTTTTGGACACCTCTCTCAAGAGCTCAGCATAAGTCAAGCTATAGGAGTCCTTCTCATCATCAGCCTCGTAGATGACTGCAAGCTTATTTGGGTTAGCGTAGGCCCATCTGTCCACACAATTGTAAGACGCGTTCAATTCGCCGCCCACAAACCACTGCATATCACCGTTGGTCAAGTCTCCGGCCTTAGTCTTGACAAAGTCTCTGTCCCAGTGCAACAACTCTCTGGCCTTGGGACCAAAAAAGGCCTCGGGGTCCTCAATTGATTGCTTGTACAACTTCTCATACTCTTCGAAAGACGAGAGGTGACCTGGATTGGGTTGCCTCTCGAAAAAGGTCTTCGGAGTGTGATGTTTCTGGATGTTGTTGGCCTCGTGAACAACCTTATGGTCTGCTTGAGTCATGGTCTGGGGTTAGTATACTGCATGGGAACACATGGACACGGAGTCTTTAGCAGGGCCGACAAGTTGGAGTCCTCAAGTGAAGAATTTTGAACAAAGCGGACGCTCTCCCCGCCGCCGGTAAGCTGGCCTGGCACATACCTGCGCTTGAGTGAAAAGAAAGATGCAGCGCTTTTCGCTGGACGCGCCAGTGTAGTTGGCCTCGCATGGATTTTTTTTTGGGTCTGGCAGATACACTACTGATCTGGAGAAGTTGGGTAAAAAATATGCATAATTAATGCGCCTTGTATATGCGTTCTGCGCGGCTTTCAGTTGAAACACCCGGTCGAATTTAATCAACGTATCCAATTGCGGCGTCTGGAGTTGGCTCGCTAGTCCTATGTAATCATCGTAACAATCACAGGCTTGGCTGAGTAATAAATAATGCCACTAACGGGGGTGGGCCCGGACGATGTGTATCGACGGTCAGGGGCAGTGAAGGTTATGCGTAGCGACTAATGCGTTTGGGATTCGGACAGGTGGTGTGAAAAAAAGCATCACCCACCAGGGCGGCCTGGCTTTTATATACTTGCTTTTGTGAACTCGCGTTGCTGTCTCCAGGGAGTAAAGGCCGTTGCATCCAGGGAGTAAAGGCCGTTTGTATCCTTGCGGCCATTCCATCCCGAGCAGCGCTTTCGGCAGTCACACTTGACACGCACTCGGCCCGCGCTTTTGACAGCCACTTTTGCCCCAAACCCCGAAATGTCGATGCGCTTACTCAATGAGCTTTGGGTCTGGCTCTGCCTTTTTTTAAGGCCCGGGCTTCAGCTTCATGAATCGACCATGAATTTGGCTAGTTTTGTCTCGGGTTAAAGCCCGGCAGTTTTCCAACCACCACTTCCGGTCTACACAATTATTTTTCTTTAATACATTACATTAATCTATCATACCTGACCTAGCTCGCTAAATCGTTTAATCAACCTCTTCAACAGTTGGGCCGTCATTGGATGGGGCAGCACCGGCACCACCAGCACCGGGGAAGCCGCCTGGAGCAGCACCGCCTGGGGCAGCACCAGCCTGGTAAGCCTTGGCCATGATAGGGTTGACAGTTCCCTCCAACTCCTTTTGCTTGTCGGTGAACTCCTCAGTGGTGGCAGTCACGTTGTCGTCCAACCATGCGATGGCCTCGTCGGCAGCCTTCGTGACAGTCTCAACGTCAGAGGCCTCCAACTTGGACTTGAATTCCTCCTCACCCAAGGTAGTCTTCAACGAGTAGGCGTAAGACTCCAATCCATTCTTGGCCTGGACTCTAGCAGCCTCGGCCTCATCCTCCTCCTTGAATTTCTCGGCCTCGGAAACCATTCTCTCAATATCCTCCTTGGACAATCTGCCCTTGTCGTTGGTGATGGTAATCTTTTGAGTCTTACCTGTACCCTTCTCCAAGGCGGAGACGTTCAAGATACCATTGGCATCAATGTCAAAGGTAACCTCGATTTGTGGAACACCTCTTGGAGCAGGTGGGATGCCAGACAACTCGAACTTACCCAACAAGTTGTTGTCCTTGGTCTTGGCTCTCTCACCCTCAAACACTTGAATCAAGACACCTGGCTGGTTGTCAGCATAGGTCGAGAAAGTCTCAGACTTCTTGGTTGGGATGGTGGAGTTTCTTGGGATCAACTTGGTCATGATACCTCCGGCGGTTTCAATACCCATGGACAATGGGGCAACATCCAACAACAACAAGTCCTGGGTCTTGGAAGAAGTGTCACCAGACAAGATAGCGGCTTGAACAGCGGCACCGTAGGCGACAGCCTCATCAGGGTTGATGGACTTGTTTGGCTCCTTACCGTTGAAGAAGTCAGACACCAACTTCTGCACCTTTGGAATTCTGGTAGAACCACCGACAAGGACAATCTCGTCAACTTGGGACTTGTCGACCTTAGCGTCTCTCAAGACCTTCTCAACAGGGTCCAAGGTGGATCTGAACAAGTCCTGACACAACTCTTCGAATCTGGCTCTGGTAATCGATGTGTAGAAGTCAACACCCTCGTACAAGGAGTCAATCTCGATTGAGGTTTGAGCAGAGGAAGAAAGGGTTCTCTTAGCACGCTCGCAAGCGGTTCTCAATCTTCTGAGGGCTCTTTGGTTGGAGGACAAGTCCTTCTTGTTCTTTCTCTTGAACTCGTTAACAAAGTGGTTAACCAATCTGTGGTCGAAATCTTCACCACCCAAGTGAGTGTCACCTGCAGTAGACTTGACCTCGAAGATACCGTCCTCGATAGACAAGAGAGAGACATCGAAAGTACCACCACCCAAGTCGAAAATCAAAACGTTCTTCTCTTGCTCGGTCTTCTTGTCCAAACCGTAAGCAATTGCAGCAGCAGTTGGCTCGTTAATGATTCTCATGACGTTCAAGCCAGCAATCAAACCAGCATCCTTGGTGGCTTGTCTTTGAGAGTCGTTGAAGTAAGCTGGGACGGTGACGACAGCGTCCTTAACCTCAGTGCCCAAGAAAGACTCGGCGGTCTCCTTCATCTTGGTCAAGATCATGGAAGAGATTTCCTCTGGGGAAAAGACCTTGGTCTCACCCTTGTACTCAACTTGAATCTGTGGCTTGCCACCTTTGTCAATGACAGCGAATGGGAAGTGCTTCACGTCACCTTGAACCTCGGCATCGGTGAACTTTCTACCGATAAGTCTCTTGGCGTCAAAGACAGTGTTGGCTGGGTTCATGGCGGCTTGGTTCTTGGCAGCATCACCAATCAATCTTTCAGAGTCAGTGAATGCAACGAAAGAAGGAGTGGTTCTGTTACCTTGGTCATTGGCAATAATTTCAACCCTGTCGTTGGCAAAGTGTGCCACACAGGAGTAAGTAGTTCCTAAATCAATACCGACAGCTTTAGACATGGTTTCGTATTCTGATGATAAAAAGAAAAATTTCGGTATGGCAGCCGGGCGAGTGCCTACATTTATACTGGGCTGAAATGACGCCGGAGCGACTGGAAACTTCGATAGAATTCTATGGAGAAAAGCGCGAAAGAATCACGTGGAAGGGCCCAGATTGTTCCAAGGGACACTGACGTAATAGGTCAACGAAGCCTTATGTCAAGTCTAATTGGGAAGCAGGCGGGGCTTTTGTGCTCTGGGTTCTTCTAGAAAAGTCTCTATCCCCAGTTTACTTTATGTACGCTGGCTGCCGGGGCCAATTGCTTGTTGACAGTGGAGACACTCTTCTCACTGGAAGGTTCCAGAAGGGGCTAATTAATGAGCGCTACAGTGAACAGTATATGCCGGAACGATGTCGATACTACGGCAAACCCAGGAAGGTCAAGCCTAAAAGATGCCGCAAGAGTATTTTTGAAAACACCATTGAGTCCAGTCGATGTGGAAAAACGCCCTTTCGCCACTAGGAAGACGAAGTCCCAGGTGGGATAGCTCCGGAGGGTCCCCATCCGGTGCCGGGTCATGCAGTCATGGCCGAGAATGCCGGTAGCAATGAACTTTGACTGGCAGATGCAGCAATCTCAGGCACTCAATACACTTGCTGCACTGAGGGGTCGCAAGTTTTTCCGCAGTGAAACTGCCGCATTGCCGAGTTAAGCCATGCGATTATAAGCCGCCGCAAAAAGAAAGCCCGATGCGGGGCTCGAACCCGCAACCTTTTGATTGACCTTAGAAGATTAAGAGTCAAATGCTCTACCGATTGAGCTAACCAGGCATTTTCTGACCGGAAAAGTGCCTGGTGAAACAAACTCTGTAAAAACGATAAAAGCAGTAGTTGAAAGGGAACTTTCCAATGGCAAACCTGTATAGTTTTTAAGGTCTTTTCTGAAAAGATGGATTAAGTCAAAGACTACAGGCCGCAAATAATACCGTAGCTGAAAAGCCTACAAGAAGGTTTGTGATAAATAATCCTTATGCAGATACACGGCTATATGCGATACTCAGAGGCGTACGCGGAGAGCACAAGCCAGGACTTTAAGCCCGGTTAAAACTGCTTCTTCTCTTGCACCTCTGCTTCTACAGAAGAGCCAAACTTGGCAATGACGCCCTTGACTGTCACCCAGGCGCTCTTGATGGCAGGAACACCGGCGCGGCCAACTAGTTCATCGATTCTGACCTCCACGGACTTGACAGCACTCCTGGTGTAGGCGGACTTGTTGAACCTCAAGGTGATGAACAAAACAAACGAGAAAAATGGCACCACACTGGCGGGTCTGAATGTAATGAGCCTCACGAACAACAAAAACAAGGTGTTCACCTCCAACATGGCAGCCAAGCTAATGGATTTGTTGTTATTGGAGCTGACAAAGTTTTCAATCTGCACGCTGACCCTATGAGTTTCAGGGATGCCGAAATGGGGCAACAAGGTGTTTCTTGTGTACGACAAAACGTGGAAGGTGGAAAACAACACAAATGGCGCCAACGTCAACATCACGTATGGACTAAACACAAGAAGAGACAAGGCCAACGCCAAGTATTGCACATTGTCGTCTCTGGCAAGCGTTTTGATATTGGCACCGTTCTTCTTGGTGAATTGAAAGATCAACAACCCAAAGCTCTCAATCACTCCCACAAGCGCAAGCTTGTACCAGAACTTGAAGCATTTTGGAAAGATTCTCAAGTAAGTGAGGAGGTAGAGGCCGAACGAGAGCACCGTGACAAGGTGACCCACAAACCACGCAAACTGCAAGCTGGTGAAAAGAGACGCCTGAGAGGTGGCGGGAGCAGCGGCGGAGGCGGCGCTAGGCTTAGTTTCTGGCTCTTTGGGTTTTGCGGCTGGGCTAGACATGGCGATGGATGGGGTGCTTTTGCGCGTGTGACTGGAAATGTGGCCGGCTTTTGTTAGGGACGTTTTTTCTTCGCCAATGCCCATTACGCAGCGCAAGCAAGCAACGAGTGCTGCAGCATGCACTCCATAACCCGCATTCTTTCGGGACTGCACGCGAACACACTTTGGTGCAGTAGACACATTGTCTGCTTTGGACACATGCCTTAGACATTGGCCGCTTTAGACTAACCATTTTAGACCATGCTAGACACTGGCCTTTTTAGACCATTTTAGACACGGACCGTAAATATTGGCCCATGCACACCGCTTCGGTGGACCTTTCCTGGTTCTGAAGAAATATTATCGGCGGCCTTGTAACTCTGTTTCATTTCACCTGGTATTTTTCAAAGAACACCCTTTTATTTAGAGGTAGGAAAAGCCGCACTGGAACCGGATGTGAACTAGCGACAGCGCCACTGGGGCTTTGAGGCCTGAAACTGAAAATATTTCTTTTTCTAGAACTAGAAAGCTATGGCGCTAGTTATGCTTTTGGCTTTGTAAACATCCATTCTATTTATAAACCCGTTTGCATGGTTGACCGTCCCTGGCGATCAAGGTTTACTCTTGCAGCGAGTCTAGGCATGGCCGTGAAAAGGGAACAGGCTCCTTTCAAGTAATGATAAAGTCAAACGAATGAGACAAACAACGCGCCAAATTACGCGCCAAACAACGTGCCTAATAATGTACCTAGCTAAGTAACAAACTAGTCGACAATGACTGGATAGAAGTAGACAAACAACTCCTCAGACCACGTGAAAGACCACGTGACAAACAGCTACTACGTGACAATCAACCACAATAACTATAATACTTTGTGCAACAAATGTGCAAGAAATGACCCCTCGACTACAGGCCTTTGTGATACGGGGCTAAGGTATATTCAATTCTGGTCATCCGCAGTAAGCAATATTTCGTAGCAATAGTTTGAGCTAATTATTAACGCAAGAAACCCTTGCGCGATTTTTGGGCAGCAGGGACAGGTGTAGGCTCGGTGGGCAAACTCTTTTGCTTTTCCAACTGGGCCTTCTTGTCCTCCAACAACTTGATTTGCTTGGTCAACTTCTCCTTCATTTCCTTATGCCTGGAGAATAAGTCGGCCTCCGATCTCTGTAGCTTCTTCTCCTTTTCGCTCACCTTTTGTTGGAACACGGCTTTCATCTCTGCCTCCATCTTGGCCAACTTGGCTTCATGCAAAGCACGCTCCTCTTCTTGCTTGGTCAAGGGGTCGAATTCCTTGAACACAGAGTTATCCTGCTCGATGCCCATCTTCTGCAACTTTTCGGACCTGTACTTCTCGTACAAGAGGTCGGACGTGGTTTCCCTCAACTCCTCCAAATTGCTGCGAATCAACAACTGCCTCAACCGCACAAAGTCGTTTTGGCTCTCGTTGTCAACCTCAATGACTCCCCATGGATATGCCCTTCCCCTGACGGTTCTACCGTCAACAGTTTGCACATCTTGGGTAGACCCAATAACCGCAAAAGGAAACGAGGCAATCAATGCCTTGGAAGCGAGCGTGGTCTCATCGTCGTCATTCTCGAACACCTGTGGCGAGAACACCTTGATCTTTTGATGCTTGATGTCGGCCAACACTCTAGCCTTGAACTCCTGCACTTCCTCATCAATGAGGGTATCGGACTTGGCAATCACAGGAATCAAGTTTACCTTTTCATGCACCAGCTTCATCAACTGAATGTCCAAAGCCTTCAAAGAGTGGCCGGTGGGTTCGATGAAAAACAACATCGCATGCACTCTGTTGTCGGTAATTGAGGAGCGATTAACCCTGCTCTCTGCCTCCAAGTACGTGTCGAATCTGCTGTTTATATCGTCGACGATCGGCTTCCAGGAGTCCGAGTTGTTGACATGCTCACCGAACCCAGGGGCGGTGATGACGTTCAACTTCAACCGGACACCATCTTCCTCGATCTCACATGTTGTGCTTTCGATAGTCACGCCTGCAACATCATCATCACTCTCAGGCTTGGAGTCGTCCTCTTCTTGCTTGGGGGCCAATACCTCGCGGTTGAACAAGGTGTTGATCAAGGTGGCTTTTCCTAAACCACCTTCGCCAATCACCATGCAGTTGAAGGTGAATCCCCTCCGCACAGACTTGCGGTGCCACTGTTTAGGCAAGTTGGCAAAGCCAACAAATCCGTTGACCTTACGTCTGATGATCTTGAGCTCTTGGTCCATACTGTGGTCTAAAGAGAAAGTGGTTTGAGGGGTCCGAAGAGCGAGTATTTGTATGTTTTTTTCCTCTTGTGTCAGGACACAATTCAGATACGGCGGGTCGCGGAAACGCAAATCTGCGGTCACGTGCCCAGCCCAACTCGTCAGTTGCACATTGCAACGAGGCCTTCATCTACACTTATTGGCTGAAATACTTTGTGCTTTTGTGTGTTGGTAGTATGAACATCAGTATTTGGTACATCCAGCACTTAAAAAAAAGAACACCATTGTGGATCAATTCCGAAACGATCGAGTCAAATCACTGAATCATCAATCTGATCTCAAATCACCACATAATATTACCAATGTCCTTCCAAGGACCGCCAAATCACACGGTTAGTGAGCTAGCCCCTTCTAAGATTGTCGCGCAAAAACTGTAGGCCTAGTTTGGCAAAGGACTCCATGTTCTGAGAGCGGTCAGTTAGACCGGTTTGGTGCCTGCAAGAAACCTCACCAAGAGGCCCACTCAAACCTAGGTACACAGTACCAACGAGGTTTTCGCCATTATCGGTTGCTTCATTTAAGTGGAGGTCTGTGGTGGGGCCGGCGAAACCGGTTTCCGAAAGCACGTACGTGGAGCCCAACTCATACTTGGTGGTGCGAGCCAACTTGAGCACCACCAGCTCCAGTGGTCCCATGTACGACTTGATATCCTCGTCAGACCAGCCAGAGAGTTTCAATCTCTGTCTCAACAGATACACCAATTTGCCGCCAATGTAGAAGTTGGATGCCCCGCTCACTGAGACAATGTAAGCTGACAAGAGGCCCCCGCAAGCTGCCTCGGAGATGGCGAGGGTCTGGTTTCTGTGCCGCAAAATGGCAGCAATCTCCTCCACCAATTCCTGCACCTCGATAGGCGGGAACAGAGACATGGATTCTCGAGTTCTCTGCTACTCGTGTGGGTTCGGCAAATTGGCCACCGGGGATACGCCTAATGGGGGGAGGCCGAGTGCATGTTGGTGAGGAAGCCGCGCCGCCCCAGCCCCAGCCCCCAGGCGCTAGATCCTTACACCAGGCGGCGAGCGTGGCGATTAACAAACCAACCCACGTAGGGCAATATCATCTTCAACATGAGTACCACCATCAAATTCAACGCCGGAAAAGTCCAATACGACGAGGACACTAAAAGGTGCACGCCTTTGCCTCATAAGGGCCAGATAACCATCAGCCCTTCGGCTGATGATGAAGGATTCTATGACTTTGTGTGGACGCCCAAGTCGAATAGCGGAATCGAGAAGGACGAGCTCTTGATTATTCCAGGTGAGATGACATTCAAGCCCGTGAGCTCGTGCCGAACTGGACGTGTTGCGGCTTTAACGTTCCTTTGTCTGGGCGACAAGAGCTTGTACTGGCTCCAAGACGTGGGGGACGATGACAGGCTAGATAACTGGACAGCCAAAGACTTGAAGGTGTTAAAGGCGGTGCAAGACCTCATTGCACCCGCAGACGACGGCCATGAAGTCAAGAGTCATAACGATATCACACCAGAAATCCTCACTGCGGAGTAAGTACCCTTGACTATACTTTAATGCCGTTTGTGAGACCATATATTAACCCATCAGCAGCGTTAGCTACGAGTACGACCATTACCCGGTGCTGCTGCTTTCAGACATTATGAAAGAGGACTTGATTATGAAACACCTCGATGCATTGTCTCAAGAGGAGCTTGTGGCTCGCTACGGAGATGTATTGCCCGAATCGGCCGAACCCACAAAGAGTGAGATCATGGACGTCGTGAGAAGCGAGTTCTTCAAGAAGGCCTCGGCAGACCTCAGCCTGGATCTTGCGGAAAACGGCTTGGGGCAAATCATGAGCCGAAGTTTCGGCTACAATTACGCTGGAGAAGGTATTGACGCACTTTTAAGGGGTGCCCGCTCCTTCAAGAAAAAAAGAGAGGACCCTGAGAAGAAGGATTAGCTGACCAGAACTACGCTTGAGCGTATAATTAGCGGATATCTGTCGTTCCATTCAAGATGAGTCCTCTAATACAAAGATGTCATCTAATAGTCTTTGACATAAAGATGTCTTTAATACAAAGATGTTTTAATACAAAGATGTCTGAATACAAAGATTCTTTAATACAAAGATGCCCTCTAATACAAAGGTGAGTCCTAAAATGAAAAGACTCCTATAAGCACATATGTGAGCCCAAACAGGTGTAGATGCCATTGCAGAATAATTCAGGTATCAGTCCAGAAGTTCCCGCCAAGTTCATTGCCACGATTGTCACCGGCCCCAGTCCACACGCTACCTTGGCAGCGCACATAACGAGCGCAATCATCGAATAATACTGCCATTGAACACCGCAAAAGAAATAGCAGCATACCCAGAAATCGCAACCAGAGATTTCTCGATAACGCCAAGGCTACGCTTATCTGTAAGCACTCAAGCGTAGCAGCCAGGGTCCCCTCACGATGCGCGCACACCACTTGCTCGCGCGAGCTCCGCGAATAGTATGTTCTTAGCCTGAGCGGAAGCCTATACTCTACACATTTGCCATACCCGTCTTGCCAAGCAACCAATACAGCGCTACGAACCAGAACATCTCACCCCAGAGACCAGTTGCTGCCCAGACCCACGGAAGCTCTCTACACCGTTTTGGGCATCAGACGCTATCGTAGATAGGCCGCACCTTCCACCACAAAATTTCGGCTCGGGCTCTCCAACCACATCTAAATGCAATCGCCCAGAAATGGCCGCTAATCCAGATTCCAGCCACCGCAAAGATTCACTGGGGCCCTATACCAAGGCTTTCCCTCCACAAGTGGCCATTCTGCCCGTCACGTCGGGCGCGGAAGGGTTCAATCCTGACGTCAAAAGTACGCAGAAAAACTTTCTTGGCAAGGTGGCTTCGTTGCTCCAAAGAACTGCAGCCCGTTCCCGGGAAGGTTCCGTCACTTCAGACACCAATTTTCCAAGTGCACAGGCGTCGCCGAAACTTTCCCATACTAGATTTGCGGGCACCAGTCCTCCTCCGCTGGTTTCTATTCACAATGAGGGGCATAGTTTTCTCGGCAGTCCGGTAAGCGTACAGCTGTCCCGCCCAGAGTCTTTCCGGGAGACAAAGTACGTTTCGCTCGAGTACGACCCCCAGTCCAAGCGCAAGGTGCTCAATTCGTATGAGATCCTCCGAGAAATCGGACGCGGCGAGCACGGAAAGGTCAAGTTGGCGCGGGATTTGGTCAGTGATCAGTTGGTGGCCATCAAGGTCATGAGCAGGAAAAGCAAAGACAAACTGTTGCGCATAAGAAAGTCGTTGAATCATGACCAGAAGTACAACGACTATGAGACCAAAATCAGGCGTGAGATTGCCATCATGAAGCGCTGTGACCACAAGTACATTGTCAAGTTCAAGGAGGTGTTGGATGATGTGAGTCTGTACAAGATTTATCTTGTGTTGGAGTACATGGAAAAAGGCGAGATCATCTGGAAGCGCAAGTCTCCAGCAAAGAGCTATGACGACAATCCGAGTGATCTGCAACTTCCTTGTGCGTCCAACACCACCGGGAAATTCAAAAGGAGGATCAACGAGCCCCTTGTGTGCGTTGCATCAGAGGAGAATGACTTGTTGTCAAATGAATTCTTGCCCAACCTCACCTTCAAGCAGTCGCGCAAAGTGTTCAGACACGTTTTGCTTGGTCTTGAGTACTTGCATCTACAGGGCATTATCCACCGCGATATAAAGCCTGCGAATTTGTTGGTTAGCTCGGATTACACCGTCAAAATATCCGACTTTGGAGTGTCATTTGCCTCTTCCCTTGACTCTGCAGATGAGGGCCAGTATTTTAGTGAAATGGAACTAGCAAAGACTGTGGGCACTCCTGCTTTTTTTGCCCCCGAATTGTGCCAAACCAGCTTCTCGCAGAACAGCAGCTTCTGTAACGCTGACTCTGATGTGGCCACAGCTCCATCCCAAGATGGCTTGATACTACCCAAGGTGGATCACAAAATAGACATTTGGGCGTTGGGTGTGACGTTCTACTGTCTTCTTTTTGGCCGGGTACCTTTCAATGCCGAGTCGGAGTTTGCGTTATTTGATGTCATTGTGCACCAGGAATTGGAGTTTCCCGAGTCCCCTACATCTTTCAACTCTCCACTGCCAGTTTCTGAAAAGGAGTTTGAGCTAGCCAAAGACTTACTACGCAAACTTCTAGACAAGAATAGCGCTACGCGGTATGACATTGAGGAAATCAAATATCACCCATTCGTCTCTATGGACCTTGAGCACAATGCTGCTGAGCTCGATGAGCTTTTTTTTCTTAACCAGGGCCTTGATCGAAATAGGGGTTTCGGTTGCCGAAACTTGCTGACTATTTCTTCACAGTTCGGCTCGACTGATAGTGCAGCAGGCATTGTTCGCCGGGTGAACTTGTCGCTTTCGAAGGCACCAACCCATGAGCTCAGCTTAGTGACTAACCTAGACTCAGAGCTGAGCTCGGACCAGAAGGTGTCGAGCCCCGCCAGCGACTCGGCACCGCCTATGTTACCACACACGGCATCAACCACGCAGCAATCTCGTGCGCCGCTGTGCGGAGGAAGCGTCAATCTGCACTCAAACCCGTCGACTGCTGGCAACTATCACCTCAGAGGCAGGGCCAGTCTGATTTTCCATGACATGATTGATTATGGCTCCAACATTCGGAGAGATAGCACGGGGTCTTTAGAGGCTCCGCAAATCGAAACCAAGCGGAATGTCGGCGGCAATCTCTACTTGCAAAATCAGTCCGCTATCGATGCCTTTAAGGACATTCAAAAGACGGACAAAAAACAGAGAAAGTCCAGTTTATACAGCGTGCAAGGACCATTGCCGCCCGCCAGTTCCAAAGCCCTTAGATCGAATGGAAGGACTCCGTCCATTCCCTTCCCACAAATTCCCATGTCTCAGTCTCTGAGTAAGATCAAGGTTGGTCCCATAAGCATTGACTCCGGAAGGCGCAAATCTTCAGTGATCTCCTTACCTCTCACGGAGAGTTTTGCTTCTCTAGACAGTTTGAACGACGATTACTTGTCCTTGAAATACCAGGAGCACAAAAAGAAAAAACAGGGTCTTAAGCTAATGGAGGACAGCGCGTCTCATTTAGATGCACGCCGCCTGGCCTCGCCCAACCAGCCCCAGGATATGTCCGATAAATTCAGGAACTTTAATTTGGGAACCCTGATGGCCAAAAAACCAAGTGCTGCCAGCGAAATCCCGTCCGAGCAGAATGATGAGGTTGAGCCCCCTACCTCGAAGATTTTGTTCAGAAACCCACCCCCATCCTCGCTCTCCTTGGGCTCGGTCTCTTCCCTGTCGAGCAGTGATAGCGGCGAGGAGGGGAACTTGACGTTGAAGTTCTCGTCCAAGGTGGCTCCAGCGACCAGACCTCCGTTCTTGAGTTTGGGCCACCGGGCCCAGTCCCATGACTCCAACCTCCAAGATTTGATGCTGCCGGTGAAGAAGTACCACGGCATGCCCTTTGTTTTCCAAGACCTGTTTCACGAATTAGAAGATGTGCCCGAGGCACTAATGCAAAGCAACTCCGTGGAGGACTTGGGGGTTGTGCCTGAAGTGTCTGTTTTGTCGGTTCCGGTGCCGGAGATCGAAAAGGTGAAGAAGCTCCACGTGACGCCCAACCATAGCTCCCCTTTAAGGAAGGAGGTGCTGGAGGGCTCACCTCCAAAGCCCGCCGCCCCGGTAGACACTTTGAATGATGATGCGCCAAGAGAGACTCCTCAAGACTCCCACATCAACAACGGCCACTACAATAATCACTACAGCAAGGAGCATGTGCGGTCGCCTTTTCCTTTAGCGAAGCACTTGGACGGATACGGCCGGACCTCCAAGCCTTCGTGGAAGGATGCCTATGGAAGCCGGCCCACCTACAACCGGTCGAATTCCATCACGCTCGGACTACTTCAACATGAACGGTCTGATTTCAGCTAATCGAAGGCGGATGAGCAGTCAATGTAGACCAGCAATGGTTACATCATAGAGAGTAAGTCGAAGGAGTATAAGGAGTACGTCGAAGGAGTATAAGGAGTACGTCGAAGGAGTATAAGGAGTACGTCGAAGGAGTATAAGGAGTACGTCGTGAGGCCGCTTAGACAGCTGCCTGGATAATCAAAATATTAATGTTGAATTGAACCTGAAACCAAACCCTACCCTTCATTTGGGCTAATCAATATGAAATAATCACTTCATGAAACATATTCGAGCTTTCTCTTGAGCACAGACAACCTATTGCCGATGCTGAGGATGAATTTCTCGATCATCAATCTATCCTCTCCGTCCAAATTGTCGTCTTCACCGCCCTCCTCATCAAGTAGCGCCTCCAACATCCAGATGGCTGTGCTGTATGCTAGCTCGCAGCCTTTCAAGTCCACTTTGACCAACTCGTTGACTGCTGCATTCCTTGATATTTCCAAGGCCCGGTCAAAGATTAATTTTTCGAAGACCACCCGCGGCTCCGAGGCCGGTGCGTTGGAGGCGGATGCACCAACGTAGATTTGGGTGTTGCTGTCGCCGGAGTTAAGTTCCTGCTTCTCCCACTTGGCGATATTTGACAACGCCTCATCGAGCCTTAATTTGACCAACTCTGCTTTCTCAAGGCACTCGTTAAACCTCTCTCGAATCCACTGTACAAGCTCGTTGATTTTCATCGAAGTTTGTATGTTGATCGAACGGCCCAAACTGGCTTCTCCTTTGGCTTCCTCGGTGTCATAAGTACTGCTCCACCATTGATTGGCTATGCCCATTCCTTTGGCCAAGAGCGCCAAGGTCTTGACATAAAGAACGATTCCTTCCTCACATATGTTTTTCACAACCTTGGGTGGAAGCAAATCTTCATTGGGGGTACACTCTTGGTCCCCATTCGTTGACGGAGGCGACGGCACCAATTGGCTGAATTTCACGTCGGCAAATAGATTGATGGCGTGCGCCTTTGTTGCCAACGACTCTAACTTTTTAAGAACCTTGTCATCCTCGTTGTTAGCCTCTTCCCCGCTAGATTTATCTGACGAGAGGGAGCTGGGGGTCGGCAAGTTGAGTTTATTGAGCAAGAGGTTGTTCTCAAACTCCAATGGCGAGAGACCCTGCTCTCGCGATGTGAGAATCATGCCATTGGTATTTCCCGGCATCGGCGATGTCAATGTGGTGTTACCGAAAAGCCGGTGCGATGCAATGCTGATTGCCTTCCCCAAGGCATTTGTTGGCAGAATTGACACTGACACTTTCCTATCCCCTAAAAACGGACCATGCTGACTTCCAGATGAATTAGATCTCTGAGAGCTTCTTCGAGAGATCAAAGCGTCTCTCTCGGTACTTGCACTCAGACGGCGTCTTCCAAATCCTGATGTGCCCACCCTGGCCAATTCGTCAGCAATGGCATTGACTTCAACGGCTCGTTTTTCGACAACCACGTAATCTTTCTCGAGTATAATGTCCACTTTATGCTCACCCTTGCCAAGCACCTCTGGGCCTTGTCTCACTTGGCGAAATCGAGTGCTTGTCTCTTGAGGATCTGGACTATTTCTTGACATTATCAGCATGATTTGTTCATCTCTTGTCTGCTCGGCACCTTCACCTGTGGCTCCATGGTGTGACCTAGCTGTCGTTCGATTCAGACTCGTCAAATTTTCTTCCTCGTTAGGCTGTCTTGTTGAATCGGTATAGTTTTCCCTGTCGGATGCCTTTATAGGGGAGATATACTCACTAATAAATAAATTTTCATCAACCTCAGACGTATCTAGTGGGGTACTAGAACTCTCAAGCTCATTGAGGATTAATGGATCATTAAAAAATTCGCTGAAAGAGATTCTCTCGGTCGGGTTGTATTTCAACAACGATCTGATCAAATGTTTCAAAGCATCAGGAACCTGCGCCAGAGAGGGAAATTTGATTTTGTCTTGACTCTTTTCGATGTTCTTTAGAAGCTCAATGTGATTGGCAGCGCGATACGGGGGTTTACCGACCGTCATCTCGTAAAAGACAGCACCAACAGACCACAAGTCGGCCTTGGCATTGTACTTCTCGTATCTGAGAATCTCCGGGGCCATATATAGAGGAGAGCCACACAAGGTTTCGGCCATGGATGTAGAAGGCAAGAAACGAGCGAAACCAAAGTCCGCGATCTTCAACACAGGTAACTCCCAGAGACCGACATATTGAGAGCGATCGAACTCGTCCTTTGTGCGGGAGGGCGGGCAAAGCAAGAGGTTTTGCGGCTTGATATCTCGATGGACCAAGCTTTTGCTTCTCAAGAACTTTAAAGCACATGCCAATTGTTGCAAGAAGTGTGTGACCAAGATCTCGTTCAACCCGTGCGATCCCTCGGGCGAGGGATACCTCTGAAGTAGTGAAGATATTATGGGATGAGTTTGAATAAGCTGGTCTCTCTTCTTGATGAAATAAGAGAGGTCACCCATAGAACAGTAGTCCATAACTAAATAAAAGTGGGTTGGACTTTGAGTGTAATCCTGTAGACTCACCACGTGGGGATGCTTCATGGACCTCAAGATGGAGATTTCGATCTCCAAGTTTTCTATCAATTTCTTGGACTTTAGCTTTGATCGAACCACGCTCTTTATGGCCACAGATTGGTGGGTCTTGTTGTTGATGCACTTATAAACTGTGGCAAACGAGCCCTTGCCGATCTTTGGCCCTACTGTGTAGATCCCTATAGTAGACTCCGACATTATGAAAAGCCTATAGGGATGAACCTGAAGCAAGGAGCCCTTTTTGTTGGTTTTTGTACGGTCGCTATCTGATAAGGTTACCCCTCAGATTTGTGACAGTGCAGGGGCAAACAGCACCAGGGGAAGGGATGGTGAACTGGGCCAATTGCTCAGAGCAGGGATTGAGTGTGATGAGAATCGGACGAGTTTGTAATAATGACTGGTGTACACTAAGCCACGGCAATGATGTAAGTGGTTTCAGAAAATGTGGCGTTCCAGAGATATATGAAGGAATCACAACCACCAGGATGCGTGAGTCAGCAGCAGGTCCTAAAAATAGTAGCGAGGGTTAGGACTGACACGGGGCGCCGTCGGCTGAAACAATGGGTGGAAAAGGAAAAGTGAGGAATGCAGCAGCACAAACGTGGTGAAGCTGGTGTGGAAATGGTCTTGTGAAAGTGAGCTGGCCTTTATAGTGAGATCAAGGGGAGGGGGGTAATGCGAGGTCTGGTACACTAGAGAGGCGAGGCTGAGACAATGAAAAAACACTGGTGCAGGCGGAAAAAAACCCCATGTGCATTGCCACGAGGCCCTGGGACAGAGAAACTACTATATAAACGCGATATACCGCCACCGCCTGCATGACCGGCGGCCAGCCAAGACGGCCCTGGGAGGCTGTTTGAGGCGGCACAGGGGCGGTGGAAAATGCGACTTAGATAAGATAGAGTCACGTGCGAAGCCACGGCCCGCGTCGGGAGGGTGAGCGGGTGCGTGAGTGGGTGCGTGAGCGGAGAGCCGCCGTGGGGGCGCCGTGGGAGTAGTGCCGGCATTGGTGCAATTCCCGGGAAGACGCAGTGCTCCACACAGGCACATGGCGAGCTGGCAGGGCCAGCCAGGCCGTTGAGTTGCGGCATGAGACCGCTTTGCGCGGAGTGCGCGCTCACACGTACGGCTAAATGTACCAACCTGGGCTAAGCGCCGGTGTAGACTGAGCAGAGACTGACCTCACCACACCAGGAGAAGAGGGATCCCACCCGTACCTCAGCCCTTTGAGATGTCGCATCGTCAACGTTATGAATTCCACACGACTCGTTGATATTAGTTGACACGATTCATATGGTAATTGGAAAGGATAGTGTAGGCACAGTAGAGAGTAGGGAGTAGGTGGTTCACCCTTCGAAGTGGACAGACTGAGCAGAAAATGAATGGATAGTGAACAGACAGAGCACAGACCGGGTCAGACACCGAATAGACAGTGTATAGTATGCAGTACACAGAACTGCTGAGATCTTACTCCTAAAGAACTCTAGACTCTTTGGTTAGGAACAGAAACCTCAGTATGAGCTTCAATGGGTCCTGTATGTGGCTTCTTTGATGTTCTTCATGGGGTTTGTTTGATTACAGTTATGAGGCCAGCAATGGGAATGGACCTTCATTCATATAAATTCAGGCAAAGTTGTAATCGGCCCATTCACCGCTGTATAAACCCAAAGGTAACCTCATGTGCATTAGATAAGCGTATCCATGTTTATGCGCGCTCTCAGTCTTTCTTGAACAGTATTGTGTAACAAATAGTGAGCCGGGAAATTCAATTTCAGGGCCGAACTGTGGCTTATCCGGTTTTTCCTGAATTAGCCGGGGAACGCATGCCTCAGTACTGCTCCAGGGTGTTGACGCAGCGTCTGTTAAGTATTTGTGAACTTCCATGCTAGGTTGAATCAAATCGAGTGGTTGATTGTCCGCTATCTGTACACTAGAAGTGTTTCCTGAGGGTCTGGTATTGGTGGACGCTGAGAAGTATCGCCACGGGTGTTCATCTAGTTATTATTCTAAGCTGGAGCGGCAGTCCCTTCCTTATGTATTGAAGAGGGCTTTAAAAATCACCTTCCGTTGTACGACTGTGCTGTCGTCATTACAAGTGCTCAATCAGGAGGTACAAGAATAGGCAGTGTCCGACGCACTCTCACTGAGGGCCTGTGCATAGAGTGCGCTCTCAGACTTGTTGAGCATGCACTTCTCTTGGCCTGCACATGGTGGTTCTCTGACTTCAATGATGCTGGTATATGAGTATCAAAGGCAT